>JZKD02S0218662.1:92054-112280 GCA_000966675.3 Picea glauca | reverse complement strand
GAGCCTTCTGAATCACCGAATTCCTTCTCAGTGGAATCGTCTGGCACTAGTCCTTTACCTCTGGGGTGGACCTTTCTGGATGTGCTTCTCTCAGTGTGGCCACTGACACAACCATGATTTTGCATCTCAGGTTCATGCTGCATTTGTTGTTGTAGGTCAGATAGGTTCTGTAGTAGAACTGCATTAATTTCGGTTTTCTTTTCTTGTTCTTTCATCATCCTTTCATTATCGACCTTGCAACTTTGCAATTCGACCATGAGACTCCTCACCGTCTCAGCTAAGTCTGGAGGGGTTCTTATTGCTCTTCTTTCATCAGACTCCTCGTCTCTATTGTGGGAGCCTTCTCCCACCTCTTGGTGAGTCACCATACTCTGCGTTTGTAGATTCCCGCGGTTGATCGTCTTCTTGAGTGTGGAGACAAACGCTAGATATTAGTTAAGAATTAAATATATTTCATAATTTGTGCATAATTCCATAATTCTTTCACATGCATACACAGTCGGGTGTTCATATTCCAAGTTTTTAATCCTGGATAAGATAGTTAAGTCAGGGGTTACTCCTCATAGAATTGTTTTGTACGAGCTTTATGCACGATTGGTGCAACTGGTGCATGAGCCCAGTCAGGCCGAGTGTTGTAACCATGCTCTGATACCACTTTGTAACACACCCACTATCGGAATTTAAAAATTTTGGATTAATCTCCCACAAATGAGAAATCTCCAGAAGCCTGCACTTGCAAAATGCCAATCCCTAGTTCAATATCGGGATTCGGGGTTTCGGAGGTTGCGGTGTCGAGGGTCCCTGTCCTCTCGAATCCCCAATCATCGATGGAACAAGTTTTCGACGTGCCCCTTGGTTGCCTCAGCCCCACTTGGTTAAGCCTTTGGTCCATACAACCTGTTCCTATATGACAACTTCTCATCGGGGTTTTGGGGTTTCACGACTTTCGTTGTCGCAAACCTCTGTCCTCACAGACTCTCGATTCCCGATTTTTCGATGAGTTTCGTCTCTAAGGGCTAGCCCCTACTGGCTATACCTTGGTCTAGATGACCGACCTCCGTGACCATGGCCTTGTATCAAGTGTTAAGTTAATTACGTCGGGCTTTCAGGGTTCGCGAGTTATCTTGACGTGATTTTATCGCCATCGAGAATCCCAAAATGCCGATCCCTGATGCACGTGTGAGCTCTCTCTCTCTGTCTCCTCCACGTCACCACTGCCTCGTGTCATTCCATCGGATATTGCTAAATCGCGACTACTCCGGTCGTGATTCCTTTCTATGCAGGAAACCCGAAATGCTGAACCCCGATCCCTCGGGATCCTCTGACACGCGTCCTCGTAATGAACGGCTCAGATCTCATCGAGAAATCACGGATCACGATTTCCTGTTGCACAATTTCCTTACCATCGAAAACTCCGATGAACAAAACTTCGACAGCGCCCGATCCTTTGCCACCTATCCTCGCAGACGGACGGCCCGGATTGATTCTCGGGGTTTTGGGACTTATGATGTCCTAGTTCTCATGGCCTCAAGAACTCCAATTTTTCGATGGACCAATCACCGATGGTTCTCGATGGTGGCCATCTGTCTCACAGATGGACGGCTATGATTGTACCGGGATTTTCCTACGAGTTTCCTAACTCTTCCCAGATAATGGACAACTGTCCTTCACTCAAACTCTAGTGGTCCCACCTTGCTTACGTCACCGTCAGGATATCGCCGATCGTGATTCCCAGCGACGCAGTTTCCTTATCTTCGAAAACCCCGATTTCCCAATCCACGACTCTACGGGATCCCCTAACACGCGTCCTCAAACAATGGACGGTCCAGATCTGATCAGGAAATCACGTATCGCGATTTCAATATGTATGAGTCTTTTGTTTTCGGAAACCTTGATTTCCCAATCCCCAACTTTACAGGATCTCCTGACACATGTCCTGCACAATGGACGGTCTAGATCTAATCGAGAAATCGCGTATCACCATTTCAATATGTAACGGTTCTATACTCCCCAAATCTCCGATGGTAAAAATCTCGACGCCTCCCAAACGCTGACACGTGTCCTGTCGAGATCAATGGCTAGGATCCGTTCTCAAGATTTCGAGGACCACAAGGTCTCGATTTTCTAACTTCACAAAACCCCGATGACTCAGATTTCCCAATGACTCCTCTTATGCACGCTAGAGCTTAAACCCCGTGCAACTTTTCCAGATCTAACGACTGATGGGATTTTGTCAATCTTCTCCGTAAGGTCCTAACCGTCGATTTCTTCCTCCTTGGAGGCCTTCTCGAGAATGGCTAAGTATCCCTTCTACAAGGGAGAAACTCTACAAGAGATCTATCCCAGGGCTTTCCTGGAGACGTATTGGGAAGATAGCTTCCCGAGGACGGGTTGGGAGCTTATCTTAGCTCAATCTAAGCGTAACTAGATTCCATTATCAACGTAAGTCGTGCATGGTTTCCTCTGTGATAAGTATATATTAACTCACTCATATCAAATACTACGTGGACACTCTCATGCTGAAATCATTCACAATTTCACAGTTCTATGAGCTAATATCTACTCCTTATTATCAATTACTGCACAGACATTCTTAGACAGGAAATATTTGCAATTCCACGAGTCTATGAACCTATGTGACAACATATAAATTTCAAAATGCAATATAAGCAAAATACTCATCAGAAATAACTTCAGCAATGGAAGCAACTGCTAAGAGGGGTGCTCGTTTCCACCCAACCATAGGCGTAGTGACTCCTAATCGATTTACCACTAGCCACCCCCGAGCTGAGACCACGATGTCGTAAGACCCACGTCTCTCTGTCTGCCAGTTCCCAGGAGCGAAGGTTGCAATCCCTTCCTCTCTGCGATCACTCACTCTGCGTAAAAAAAACATCAGAGTTCCCCTCGCGTCTGCCCTTTTCAATCGCTTCTGCCATATGCCTTATCCTCTCGCGAGGTTGCGTGTGGCACGATTACCCTCGCGCTGGTCAGTCATGATGGCTCTATGGATAGGCGGTTCACCTCCCCATATCTCATCAAGCCATCAACCTACCAGCCTGCAAGGCATTTATTTCAGGGCTAGCGAGCCGCTTTTGGTTCTCCGGGCCAGTGGAGTCCAAATACGGTATTTAATTCTTGGTGGAAGTTAACGGCCCTTTTTCAAGGTGCCCTTCACCACCATCGTGGTGTCTTTTCCGCACATCCCCTCTCAGCAGTTCTACAATAAATTCAAACTATCATTTACATTCATTGACCTCTTCCTGCAGGTCCATTTACAACACATATTCATACTTATGAGTTTTTCCATAGTCCTTGGCCAGTTCAGTTATATTTACAATCTGGGGGAAACAGGGCATTACAACATGGCTAAAATCGGGCTAATCATAATGTTCCTATAATTAGAGGGAATGTTTTTATCCTCATTTTAAAAAATATGAACAATGAGGCTTTGCATATAGGGTTTAGGGAAGCCTTGCTTGACTACTAAATTGAAGAGCTTGTCTATGTGAGGGATAAGGATTGGCCCTCTGATTTTAAAAATTTCAATTTGGTATCCTTCAATGTCATTAGCTTTCCCATTTGCAAGCCGCTTAACCCCGAACTCTATGTCATCTAAAGAAAAAACTTCTTCCTTTGTAGGAACAATATGAATGGTGTCCATGGCATTAGGGAAATCGTAAATACTTTTAAGGTAGGAATTCCGGTCCCTTAAGGGAATCCTATTATTTTATTTAGTATTGCAGTTTAGAATTTGTCTCCAGAACTTCTTAGGATCCAACTTATATAGTTGTGAAATTATATCTTTCCTTTTATTGATATAGTGCCTTTTTTCCCCTTCTAATTAGGGCTTTGTACGTATTGATCTTATCGAGTTTTAAGGACTCATTAGAAGCATCTTTGATGTATTTCCTAGCAATTTTACATTCTTTATTGTAGCAAGGGTTGGTCGTTCTGTTATTCTTTTTATAGGACACCTCAAAAGAGAACTTGTTAATAGAAGTGGAAAGGGTAGCTGTAAAATTATGATATAGTTCTTCAATGTTGTCCTTATAAGTTAGGAGATTTAATTTATTATTTAAATCCTTTAAGAAAATGTCAACTTTACTTTTGTCAAAGCACAAATTCCTTTGATTATCATAATTCTCTTCAATGTCGCTCCTATGCATGGAATATTTTAGAGTTAGAGTTAAAGGTTTATGATCAGAATCAAGATCAAGGTCATTTAAAAGGTCAAAAGTTGTTATTTGGTTGGAAACGGGGATATCAAATATCACATAATCTAAAACAATACTACCTAGCCCATGAATACAAGTCATCTGGTTGGAGTTTGACCACTTTATTACTCCATTGCAAATTATTAGGTCTTGAGAGTTGTAGAGCTTGACCAACTCAATACCAAACAAATTCTCAATTAAGTCTTCAGAGCTTCTTTTGTAGCTATTAGATAAAACAAGTTTCTCATCTAGCCATAAACGATTATGTTTGGAATCACTACTTAAAAGAGTAGCTTGTTTATTTGCAGTCCTAGCATTAAAGTCTCATGACAGGAGGATATTACCTTCATTTTTCAAACTATAAATATCTTGTTCTAAGTTATTATAGGGACAATTGTTATCTAGATTATTTTTCTTATAAAAGTAGAATTAATAGGTGAAAAATAACAAATTGCGATATACATATTCTTAGCATTGGTGTCTGGAATTTCTATCCAAATGCACTAATTGAGAGGATCAATCTTATGAAGTTGAGTGTGAGGAGAAATTCTCTTTCTAATATAACAAGCTATGCTCTGTATCCCTCTACGGTGGGATTTTTTATTCCATGCTGAACACAAGACAAATCCTTCTATGTTAGGTACCTTAGACTCCTCATGCTCCCAAGTTTCAACTAGACAGATAATATCAATATCGCTCGGGATCCAACTTATCATAGGACCTTTGCACCATGGAAAGCCACGACAGTTCCAAAAAAGGATCCCGAGTGTCCCAAATTCCTATTTATTATTATCCTCCTCGTCTATATCCCTAACAATAGCTTTTTGATTTCTAATTATTTCCCATTTTCCTTCTTTCCTGGCTTCTTTTACCTTTTGAAGTTTCTTCCTTAATTCAGCTTGGTCTTCGGGAATGAGGTCTTCATTTATAAATATTATTGACCCTTTCAAGCTCAAATATTTACTAAGTATGCTATATTTATGGTCATTACAACTTACTTTGACACAGATCAACCTATATTTATGATCAATTATTTTTCCTAGCCTCTTTAATTCTATGAGGTAAGTTGTATCAATTTTTGATTTATTATTTAATTCTTCTTTTACTTTTGCTAGTGTATCCTCCTCTTATTGTTCTTTTATACCAAAAATTATGAGGTTCAAGGACATTTTGTTATACTCATGGTCCAATTCGATTAGATTATTCATTTCCTCTTTGATGGGTTTGATATCCAATTTTTTTCCCATATTACTGATGGTCAAATTGTTGGTTAGTTTTTCTTCTAGCTCTTTAATCATATCTCTCAAGTTGTGATTTTAATCAACCCCTACTTCTTGGGTTGATTGTTTATGTTTTTCCATTTCTTGAATCCTATCCTTCATTGTCTGCAATTCACTCTTGAACCCTAATAATCTATCCTCTATTTCAGTTTGAATGGTATCTTTAATTTGTTTTATCAATCATTGCCTCTAGCTCTATTTGGAGTTTTACTTCTCTTTCTTCACTCATTTTTTCTAATGATTATAACTCTATTTGGATTTTGGAATCTCTCTCCTCCCTCCTTTTTTCTAGATTCCATATAATCGTAAAGGATCTCTAGGGTGATTTTGGTGGGACTCACCCTGTTAGGGGGAGTTTTTGGAATGGGTGGTGGAGTGATAATATTGAAAAGAAAATAAATGTAACAATTTTTATTTTGGATTGACTTTAAAAATGGAAAATAATTTTTTTAATTGATAATAATGATATAAATTATTGTCTCTTAAATCAATTTTTCTTATGAAACTTAAAATAAAAAATATTTAAACCTCTTTACTTAATAGATTATAAATATATTTTAAATTAAAATTGAATCAAAGTAAAAAGTGATTCACCTCATTTCACATGTCCAACCCGTTGAAGAATCAAAAAATAATTTCCGACATAGAAGTTTAGGAGAAACCGAGAGAAACTACATAGATAAGGGAAAAAAAGGTAAAAACAAGAGAGAAGTATTATTCTAGTTCAAAACCACATAGATATAATTTCAAAACCACAAAGAAGTATGCATTATTATTAATTAATACATTTACAATGTATTAATGCATTAATAAAGTAGTAATACATTGAACTTAAGGTATTTATTAATACATTATTAAAGTAATAATAAGTTAATAATACATTATTACATTAAGGTAATGTTTAAATTAAAATATTAATACATTAATGTATAATGTAACATACTAAATTACTAATACATTAATAATGTAATATAATAACTAATTAACACATTAATACATAGCTAAAATATTCATACGCTAATAAAGTAATACATAAATACATAATTAAAGTAGTAATACATTATTAAAACATTAATACATTAAGAATACATTATTTGTATTAATGTAATGTATAAGTTAAAGTATTATTTTACATTATACAAATGTAATGTATTAATTGATTGACTCATTAATAATGAAATGTATTAATTAATTAATATACTTTTAAATATTAATACACTAATAAATTAATGTATCAATAATACATTATTACATTAACATTTAAGTTAACAAATTAAAAAATCCATCCAATACATTAAATGCATTAATAAATACATTACTAAAGTGTTAATAGAATAAAACAGTAATAAAGTACTAATACATTGACCTTGATATATTTAGTAATACAGTATAAAAATATTAATACATTAATAACACCTTATTACATTAATGTAATGTATAAATTAAAGTATTTATTTACATTAGCGTATACTAATGTATAAATTAATAATACATTAATTTTACATTAAACTATAAATTAAAGTATTAATACATTAATAATAGATCATTACATCAATGTAATGTATACATTAAAATGTCAAAACATTATTGTTTAATGTAACATTATATAGTATTAATACATTAATAATTTAATGTATTAATTAATTAATACATTATAAATTAATATATTGGTAGAGTATTAATACGCTAATAAAGTAATTATACATTAATAAATGCATTATTAAAACATTAATACTTTAATAAATACATTATTAAAGTAGTAATACATTAATAATACATTATTAATGTATTAAGTCATTAATAAAACATTATTAAAGTATTACAAAATTAATATAATAATTGAGAATGACCATGGTTAACTTTGGCTAACCTTAGTTGACTTTGGGAAGGAAAGGTTAACTATGGTTGACATTATAAATTATGGTTGACCATGACCATGGTTAATTATGGTTAACCTTAGATTACCATGATCATGGTTAGTAATGGTTGACAATGACCATGGTTAAATTTCATAGACCTTCAATATGGTTGACCCTCACTATGCATGATCTTCACTATGGTTGACCTTGGTTCACCATTACCATGGTTGACTATGGTTGACAATGGTTATCCATATTTGACAAATGGTGTCCATAGATGACCATGGCTAGCCAGGACCATGGTTGACCATGACTATGGATGACATTCTCCATGTTTGACCTTTACTATGACTAAGGTTGACCATTACCTTAACTATGGGTGACTATTGTTGACCATGATAAAGATTATGGTTTAGTATAATTGAACTTGCCTATGGTTGTCTATGGTTTTCCATGGTTGACTATGGTGAACCATGGTTCGGCTTGACCTGGACCAAAGTTTAGTATGGTTGATCATGGTTGGCTTTCACCATGGTTGAGTATGGTTGACCATGACCATGGTTGACTATGGTTGAAGAGGGTTGACTATGGGTGAGCATGACCATGGTTGACCTTCAAAGATGATATGTCATTCATTGTGCTGGACCATGTTCATTATGTTTAAACATGGATTACTATGCCACTATCACATTACGATGTTGATTAATTTTTGTTTGAGAGATTGTGAAATTAGGTTTTGTTCATCACATGTCATCAGAAGGTTATGGTCATCACATTGCGACGTGGGGTTTTTGTTTGACACAATAAGGAATTGGAATAGGTTTGTCATAGTTTGATAATGGGATACATTCATAACATTGCGATGATGAGAAAGGGTCGTCTCATTACAATGTTGGAGTATCTTTGTCACATTGCAACATTGGGTTGTGTACAAGACATTATGACAATGGATTATGTTCGTCACATAACGACATTTGGAAACGTTTGTCACATTATGACAATATGATATTTGTGTGATATTGTGACGATGAGGTTATGTTTGTCACATTGCAATGACAAGGATATGTTTGTCACATTACAACGACAATGCTATGTTTGTCACATTGCGACAATATGCTTATATTCGTCACATTAGGACAAAGGGTTTATGTTATTCACATTGCATTGCCAGGGATATGTTTGATACATTGCGACATTGCTCACATTGTGACGCTACTATGTTCCTCACATTGCAACATTACTACATTCGTCATTATAACATCCCTCTCTTGCGCACCCTTCTGATGTGACTCACTAGTACATATGACCAAATTTGCCACGGTTTTTCATTGCTATTGCCACACATATCTGTCGGACTTTCCACGAAATCAAAGACTATTTTTCATGGAATTTTTTTCATCGCTATATCCACGAACCAATTATTAGTTGAAACAACGATGAAATAATCCCTCCATGTGTCATCATTTTCAAGATAGGTTTACCTTATAAAGCATGGAAATAGCGATGAAACTTCATCACAATAGGGACAAAAAACCATGCCAAAATAAAAAACTTACCAACATATTATGACGCATATGCCATAAGTGAGACGAAAAAGTGTGGAAAGTTGCGACGAAAAAGCGTGGCAATAGTGATGAAAATGTTTGGCAGAGAAACAATTTACGATGAAGATGCTATATGTGCGACACAAAACCGTGGCAAAGTGTGACGAACTTTCATTGATATTGCCACACATAATAAAAAATATTCATTGCCTTGTGATGCAAGTTTATCGATATTGGATTCTTAATAAAATGCATTCATTACCTTGCGATGAACTATCGTCGATATTTCCATGTGTCCTTTATGTTTAAAAAAAAACAATTCTACATGAGAAGTTGGATGTTGGGATTCGTGATTGACCCATACTCAATATTGTCATGTGTGGTTGACCCTTCAAAGGGTTTGTTATGTGAGAAGGGCTTATCAGAGGGGGTTCGAGACTTAGTAGGTGTCTTTCTTAGTGGAACAAAAGGGAAAGCCAAGGCACCTTGGGATGAATGGGAAGATAAAATACATTCCCTTGAATGAATTGTTTTAATTAAGATATTGGGGCTTTGAACTAGAGGTCAAAAACAATTTGGTAGGGGTATCCTAGGGGGACAATATGGGAGATGTGTTTTTTTTAAATCTATCACTATGATTGTGAGACTGGGACAACCCTTTACTTATCCACTTCAATGCACTCACAACCATTCATTGATATTAATATAGACTGGTCACAATAATTACCTTGAATATCAAATTTAATTTATTAATGTGAAGGGATAATCACAGCATGAGGTTAAAGGCATTCACACCCTTTCAACAACTATGTTTGTAGAGTTTTGGATGAGGAACTTCTATCCTTTTGGTTGATTCATTCCCTTACCAAAAAAATGAAGGTTACTCACACTCATATGAATGAAGGAAATTAAAGGTGTTCCTAAGAAAAAAGTTGCAATGCTTTGAAAGAATGGTAGATCACACCAATGGATAACTTGCTTAAACAAAGACACTTACACCTATTAAAGTAAAGTTAACTCACCCTATTCAAATGAAGGTACATGATACCATATAAATGAAGAGAAATGGAAATGTATAACTCGAAGGGTAGTTCACACCAAATCAAGTTAGTGTGATCACAATGTTTTGAAACGAAGGGTGATCACACTACTCTAGGTGATAGTTTCTCACACCACCCTAAATGAAGGATGATTTCACTTGTTGAAGTCGGGGTACTCACATTAATGACAACAAATGGTAACACATACGACTATAAATGAGTATATCGTCTACATTTACCACCTAATACATTTAATTTTTCAACCCAGGGGTCTGAATGTTTTACAGGCTACCATACACTGTATGTGCAGACTGTGATTCTTTCAATATTGATCATGTAAGTAAAAAATGATTGCAGTAAAATAAAGAGAAAAAATTAGATTACTCATTCTTAAACATAAATAATTTTAACATTCAAATGAAGTAGGATAACGATAAATGAAGTAGAACACACAAATCTAACAAATTCGACACAAAACCACAAAAAATATACATCATAAGCCGACAACACCTGACCAGAAGAGCGGGCCCAAATCCCCGATCAAGGTTGTGGTGAAATAACTTCCAGGAAAACTCAGAAACTCAGAAACTCAGAAGAAACTTGATTTTCATTAAATAAAACAAGATTACATAGGTTGTAGTATTGATACATGACAACTCCTAGTTAGTTGACTGACTGGATAATCCCTTCTCTATCTATGTTTAACCTTTTATACAATTCGTGGAGAATAGAGTGTCCCAATATTAGGGTAACATCTCTTCCTAAAAATACACAATGGCTAAACCGATTAATAGAACCTAATGTTGGACCATGGAACAGGTCCTCTTTTTTGCCTTCAACCTACGGACTACACTGCATCCTTGATTGCATCATCTTCCCAGACTGTGTTTTCTCTGTTCCTACGAGATATCAGAGATTAGTGATTCTCTTTGGTAAACCCCCAACCAATCTCTAACGATTTTGGACTAATACACAGAATGACATAATAGAGGTGCATTCTTACCCTTGTGGTTACACACATGTTAACGCAGACCCCCTGCCCTCAAGCTGAGGTCCACTCAGGATCTTCAATACAAACCACATCGAGGGTTAATCAACCCCTTTTGTTCAAACCAAAAAGGAGTTTGGGTTTCATGAATTAGTGAGTTTCAATGTTATTCCACTAGACTTGGCAAATGCTGAAATGCAAAATGGCGAAGTTCCTTTTTTTTTCCTGTGACCACACGCCTCTTTTAGCACTTCAGGGTTTCCAATGCTGAACGTTTGGTTCATTGTCTTTGGGATTCCCAAAATCACGATCCCTGGTATGCCGAAATCTAACTTTGTCTTGTGACCCGACAATACTCTTCCTATGCATTCGGGAATTCACACTTCAGAACTTCGCAAATCCTGGTGCAACAATTCTTTGTCCTCTCGTTCTTCCAGTATCTGAAATACCGAAATGCCTTTTTGGGGATTTTTCCAAAAACTCACCTGTATGCACCTTTTCGAGACTTCGAGATTCACGATTTCGTGAAACCTCCACGACAAATGTTTCTCCTTCAACACCTCGGTATCTGAAACCTTGATATGCCAAAATGTCGAAGTTTCTGCTCCAAAGGCAAGTCACGTTTTGTGACTTTGGGCTTTTCACCATGAAGTGCCCCGGTCTCTTGTCAATGGGAATGCTGAAACCCCGATCCCCGAAATGCCAAAGTGCCACTTCAAGGATATTTCACATTTCACGACTCTAGGGTTTTTCAATGCAAAGGCCCTTGGCTCCTTGTCATCAGGATTTCCAGTATTCTGAATCACGAATTACCAAAATCCTGAAATTCTTCACTTAACAATTCTTTTCATGATTCAGGAGTTAGCGTGACTAAGGATTTTGGCTTACACTCCAGACTTACAAACACTGAATCCCCGAAATGATATGATGGCTCAAAACAGATCACGATCAATGGTCCACATTGATTCCTGATACCAAAGTGATGGGTTCGTCCTCCCCTATCCACCTTGCAACGTCTTTGAATCCTTCAATCCTTACGACTTCAGAGTTCTCCTTGGAGAATTTTGACCGCTCGTTTCCTCCTTGACAACTTCTGCGAAATGAACTAGTGTTCTTTGTCTAAACTTGGCTTCTGCAAAGTGACTTCACTCCATCTCCCTTTTAACACTTTGAAGGCACTAATCCTCCTGAGCTTTCACTTGCAAACTTGAGTCTCAAAAGGACTCCTGCATGCACTCCTTGGGGTGATATTTTAAATCCCTCCAAGAATTTGATTCCTCGACTCTGTGCACCTTCTACAAAAACAGTCTTTTTCCTTTCAACCTTAGTTGATAAGTTTAAGGCCTCAACTAGCCTGCACACACCTTGAACGGATTTTGTGCTTCACCTACACTTTTGTTGGAATGAGAACAACGATATCTCTCCTGATATTTCAGAGATAAAACTCAAAACCCTTTTCAATGCACACCTTGCGGACGTTTCACTGCACTCCTTGCAGGAACTTCTCTCACTCAAGAAGAGAAATAATTGAAACTAATTCTCTCTCTCTCTCAGACTTCAAACATTCAACATGAAATCATACATACACAACATAGAATCATAAAAAATGCATAACAGAGAGAATAAAACAACCATAAGCATACCATTCACCATGTATAAACAAAAAACATCATAACACCATGAAATCTGACTCAAATCTTCATATATTAATTCAAGTTCCTGTACATGGGTCTTCCTCTACAACTCTCTAGTATAGCTCTATGCTAATGTTCTAATGAATATCATAATACAAAGACGAGGGTGTCTATATCCGTTTTCCCTCCTACTCTTCTATATGGTATAATCTATAATTCAAATCTACCTACTTTCATTAACTGGGCTTAAATGCCTTTTACAGTGACAGATGAGAGAAAATTGCTCACAATCTGTTTACAACAGCCAGATATAAATGCAAGTACACTTCTAGCTACTACATTAATATCCACTTCTTAATCTTTTCAAAAACATTTCAAAACATGTAAAATGTGTGTTGCACTCCTCCCAGCTGGCTATCCAATCTTAAAGAAGAAAGCTGAATCTTAGTTTCATCATCTTGAATTTTTTGTATCCTACAATACACCTCAATCTGACGAATCCAATTATCTAAGTTCTCAGCATTTACCTCTCCATTGTACATTGGCAATTCGAATTTAATATCAAGCTTTAACAAAGGAATTTGTGAAGGAGTTTTACCATGTCCTTTTGGAGAAATTGGAAGAGTTCTTGAACTGGTAGAAGAAGAAGAAGAAGATGGAGGTGAGGGTGGTGGAGAAGCACCATTCCCTCCATTTCCATTTGGAGTTTTATCACCACTCTCTCCCTTGTGCTTTGAAGGGTTGGAGCCTTCACCTTGCAACCTTGTATTCCTTTCTTCCATGAAGAGTTTCATCATTTCTCTCATTTCCATGAAAGCCTTTCTGAGATCTTCATCTTCTGTAGGAATATGTTCATGACTCTCTTCATGAGCCATACTTGGTGAATGCCTCCTTGAATCTTGTTGTGATGATATAATCTTTCTTCTTGAAGGATAAGAACTTTTCTCTACAATTTGACCTTCTCCTCTTGTGAGTTTCAACCTTGTGAGAATCAAAAAACAAAACACCTGCAAATAATCAAGTTTTCAAAAACCTATGCTCTAATACCAACTTGATCTAAAAATGATGAAGATTTGTATTCTTGAAAATATTTGCAAGTTTTAATTCAAGTGTTCTTATGCAAATGGATCAATTTTGCAAACACAACTTTTATAGTAATTACACATTTAAGATGCATATAAACAACAACAAATAACAGTGAACAGAAAACACATAACACATCAAATGATAAAGGAGTTCACCCCTCTCTTTGGCTACATCTCCTAGTCCAACTTCCAATGGATCTTTTGTATTATTTTCTCAAAGTGTTAAAATATGTTCTTTACAATGCTCAAAATGCCAAATAGATGGCTCCAATGGCTTCAGAACGTCCAAAAACACCTAGCTAGGCTTTTTCGACACCTCGTTTGGCCAAAAATTGAAGAATATAGGCTTCCTGGAAGTTCCCCTTCAAACTTGCTATCTCTAGATCGTCAAAATGCACCTCTTGGTCCTCAACCTCACCCCCACGTGCATATATGTGTTAAAACTTAGCACCGGGTGCAACCATACAAATGGTGTGAACTGTAGGACAGTTACGCGCTAGCCCCTAACCGCCTAGGACCGTGGGCATGTGAAGCACCATATGACCGCACGCAATACATAAAAAAGGCCACATTTCAAACCATATGGTAATGGGTTGGAGGCACGTGTTGGTGATTATATTGTATACACACATGACCGGGGGCTAAGCCCTGGCCCGGACCGCACCCCATACCAAAACTACTACAATTTATATATATATTGTTTAACATATATATAATAAGAAACACTTGTGGGCACGTCGGTTGGGCGACCCTTCCCATAACGTTAACCCTTCCCGGAGGTCGCGGGGTCGAATCCATCCAACAATATAAATTTTAAACCAATTCCAGGGTGACACGTGGTGGCCACTAAGTAGGCCATGTGTCAGCATTTCATTCGCCACCAATGACATGTGTCATATGCCAACTCGTCCACAATATTGCCAACCAACACCTGCCATGTGTCGTACGACCCTACCATGTGTCATACGGTCTGCCACATCAGCATCTGTATGGATTGTGCAGACTATACAATTAGCACATTTTTTTTTCCTATTCATCATTTTGAACAGAACGCGATATCTCTCTCATCCGATGTCCATTTGAACTTAAACAAGTTGTGTTGTATTTGTGATGACGAGGTCTACGCTCCCATTTGATTTGAAGTGATTCTAAGTACTTTGAATTTTGATCAAAATTTGATCCCCTGGATCACATACGTTTCTCCTACATCATACTCCCCCGCTTGAAAATTTTCATGAACTCCTGTTCATGAGCTCTTGCATGGTTTGTCCATGCTTCTGAATTTCTTATTTATCTTCCCAACTGGCATCTTCAACTAGATTTCCTTTCCACTTGACCAAGTATTCAAAATACTCTTTTCTCCTAGTCTTCCTACCGACTCTCTTGCTAGTTATACTTTCCATTTGTGGATTTTCAACTACAAGCATTGTTTGGTCCATTGAACCTCTGTTTGTTCATCATTTTCTCCTATTTCTTCATTTTTGTAAGGGTACATATCTGCAACATTGAATATTAGTGAAATTCTGATCCCATCAGGTAATTCAATCTCATATGCGTTTGCCCCAAATTTCTTTATGACCTTGCATGGTCCAATCTTTTTCATCTTTAGTTTGTTATATGTTCCTCTAAGGAACCTCTCCTTCCTCAGATGTGAAAGAATCAGATCACCAACTTCAAATTGAATTTCTCACCTATGTTGATCTTCTCTGTGCTTATACTCCTGGCGTGAACTCTGCAATCGCTCCTTGACTCGGCTGTGAAGCTCCTTCACTTCTTCTGCAAAGTCCTCTGCACTATCACTCCCGAATTCAACTTGTTCTGAATCTTTCAATTTAGAAACACCCCTTGGCTACATTCCATATACGATCTGGAATGGACTCTACCCTGTGCATCTATTGATTGAATCATTATAAGCAAATTTCTCTTGTGGTAGAATGTGATCCCACTAACTGTGGTGTTCAGTCACTAGGCTCCTCAGCAAATCTCCCAAGCTTTTGTTCACAACTTCTGTCTATCCATCCAACTGAGGATGATACGTTGAGCTAAAAGACAAAGTTGTCCCCAAATTCTTCCATAAAGTCCTCCAAAAATGCCCTATGAACTTGGTATCTCGATCCAAAATAATACTCCTTGGCAAGTTGTGAAGTCTAACGACTTCCTTGAAAAACAGGTTTGCAATATGAGTTGCGTCGTTGGTTTTCTGGCATGGTATTAAATGTGCCATCTTTGAAAATATGTCTACTACCACAAATATTGAATCACATCCTCTCTGTGTCCTTGGCAGTCCCAATATGAAATCCATGCTCACTGCATCCCACGACCTTTCTAGTATGGGTAATGGTTGATATAACCTTGTGTTTTGCCTTTTTCCTTTTGTGTGTTGAAAAATCCTGCATCTATCCAAAAATTTCTTGACATCTGTCCTCATCCCTAGCAAAAAATATGAGCCATTTAATTTTGAGAACGTCTTATCATGACCGAAGTGTCTGGCCAATCCTCCACTATGTTTTTCCTTCAACAGATTCTCCCTCATGGAGCATTTTGGAATACATAGTTGATTGACCCTAAATAATAATCCATCCTGGATCATATATTCGGTCCATTGGTTTCTGTCCCTAAGAATTGGTTTCTCAGATGCCTCATACACTTCCTTAAATTCTGGGTCATCCCTGTACATTTCTTTGAGGTTATCAAAACCCAAAGTTTTGACTCTGAATTCCTGCATAAGAAAACATTTCCTGCTCAAAGCATCAACAACTTTGTTAGCAATTCCAGAAATATGCTTAATCACAAAAGTAAAATTATGCATGAATTCAACCCATTTAGCATGATTTTGGTTCAACTTCTCCTGTTGAGTCACGAATTGTAAATCGTGATTATCACTGTACAAAACAAACTCTTTGGGAACCAAATAATGTCTCTATTTCTTTAGCGCTTGTATGACTGCATAGAATTCTTTGTCATATGTTGAGTACTTGATATTTTCTTCATTCAGTTTTTCATTGAAATATGCGATCGACTTGTCGTCTTGGCTCAAGACTGCTCCAATTGCAAATCCACTCGTGTCACACTTGATCTAGAATGTCTTGCTTAAATCTGACAAAACCAGAATTGGTTGTTCCGTGATCTTCTTCTTCAGCAAATTGAAACTCTTCTCTGCTTCTTCTATCTAGTGAAAAGATTTGTGTCTTTTCTTCACCGTATCCATCATTGGTGCGCTAATCCCATTGAAATTTTGGATGAATTTTCTGTAGAAACTATCCAAACCATGGAAGCTTTGAACTTCAAACACACCATTCGATGATGGCCAATTCTTAATCGCATTTACCTTTTCTGGATCCATCTTCAGCTCATTTGCAGAGATAACAAAACCCAAATAAATGAGTTATGTCCTCATAAATTATGATTTCCTCATATTAATCGACAATTTCTCTTGCTGCAATATTCTCATCACTGTAGCTAAATGCTTCAAGTGTTCTTCTTTTGTCTTGCTGAAAATCAATATATCGTTGAGATATACGATGACAAATTTCTCAATGAAATCCTTCAGGACTTCATTCATCAATCTCATCAAAGTACTGGGTGCATTTGTTAATCCAAATGGAATAACAAGCCATTCATACAGCCCCTCATTCTTCTTGAATGTTGTCTTCCATTCATCACATTCTCTCATTCGAATCTGATGATACCCACTTTTCAAATCAATTTTTGAAAAAAATCTTGCTCCACTCAAGCAATCAATCAAGTCATCCATCCTTGGTAATGGAAATATGTATCTGATGGTAATCTTATTGATTTCCCTTGAGTTTGTACACATCCTCCAGACTCCATCTTTCTTTGGGCTAAGCACTCTTGGAACAGTGAATGGACTCAAGTTCTGTCTAATCAATCCTTTGTCCATTAAGTCCTGTACCTGTCTCTTAACTTCTTCATTCTCCTATGGTGTCAACCTGTATGATGCTTTGTTTGGTAGTATAGCTCCAAGTATAAGATCAATGTGATGGCTTATACTCTTGATTGGTGGAAACGAACAAGGTAGTTCATCCACTACTATATCAGCGAACTCTTCCAACAACTCTTGGATTTCTTCTGGTAAATCATCTATCCTCGTACTGGTCAAAACAATTATGGGCTTCCTGACCACAATAAATTGTGTGTCTTCCTTCTTCTTAACCTCTTTAAGAAGTTCCTTCCCACTCATGAGAAGTACAATGTTTCTCATTTATGTTTTCACCTCTTTATCCTTAATTAGCAGCAACATGTGCATCCTACCATTCTTCTCCAGGGTGTATGTGTTCTTTCTCCCATCATGAATCACATTCCTGTCATATTTCCATGGTCTAACTAGCAATAGATGAAAAACATCCATGGGAATGACATCGCATAATATTTCATCCTTATATCATCCTATTTTAAATTCAGCTAAACACTGTTTAGTAACATTTACTTGATGTCTTTTTGTAGCCAGAAAACTCTATATGGGCTTGGATGTATGATAGTATCTAGCTCCAACTTTTCTACCATCTCTATAGATACGAGATTGTTTGTGCTACTGTTGTCCACTATGACTTTGCATACCCTATCTTTGGTTTTGCAAGCATTCCGAAACAGACTATTTCTTTGGGTTGGGTTCTCTACCTCCTTCTCTGGTTTCAAGAGAACTTTCCTCATCATTAAGGATCTTCCACCCTCAGCATATTTTGTCTCCACATTCTGTCCTTGAGCTTCGACAATGTGTGTTTCACCACCATCTTTCTTCTTATTCGGACACTTATAAGATTTATGTTCGATCTTTCCATAGACAAAGCATTTTACTTCACCGCCTCTACCTCTTCCTCTTCTTCTAACTCGAGGAAAAGTGTTTCTATCAGCATACTACCCTCTCTGTGAACTTCCACCTCTCTCATGTTGAGTTTGAGGTTTCTTCCCTTCTTCTTTAGGTTTTTGAGTCCTATCTTGGGCAATTGTTTTTCCTCTGGATTGACTTCTACCTCGGCCTCTTTGACCTTTCTTTCGGCTTAGCTTCTTTTCATATTTCAAAGCTATCTGATAAGTATCTTCCACATTTCGAATGATCATCATGCTCATCTCATCTTGGATGTTGTTAGGACCTCATATTGTACCTTTTTGCCCATACTTTTTTCCATTATTATACCCTTCATAACTTGTATTTAGACTCATAATATCACTTCATCTGACCATTCCAAGGTATACAACGTCCTTTCTCATTACTATATGCTTAATCTGTTTTGCATAACATTTTACATTACTTTTGTACTTAACCATTGATTGGAAGTGCATAAGTGTCCATAACTGCAGATTAGCATTTGAGGCTGGTGCTGAAACACAGAACTGTCCAAAGTCGTTGTTGAACTGATGCTGAAACATGGAGCTGCTACACAGTCTGAGGTTGCATATGCTGAAACACGGAGCTGTTACACAGTCTAAGGTCACATATGCCGAAACATGGAGTTGCTACATAGTTCGAGGATGCAGATGCTGAAACACGGAGCTGTCACTCAGTTCAGAAGTGCAGATGATGAAACATAGAGGAGACCGCCACGTTGTTGAAACACGAGCTATTACAGTTAGCAGTCAAGGCCGACACAGTCAGAGCACAATTCACGTGGCTGAAACAGCCCATGAATTGCGATGATGAAACAACACCAGCAACGATGAGAAAGAGCTGTTACACCAACCGTAATAGCAATATCTCGTGCAGCTCCTGTATTAGCATTCGGTTGCGTGAGAATAGGACATCCTATGCTGATTTAGAAAGAAGATCCGATTTAGTGTAGGATTCAAATATGCTTTGTAATGATTGTATCGAAGGGATTTCCTCTTTAAATTAAGGGGAAATCACCATTCGGGATATCCAAGTTTTGATGTATTGAAGCAACTCCAAAGAAGCGGGACGTGTTCTATCCTTTCAATTTGTAATGTGATATTTCAACAGATGAATATAAGACTGCTTTGATTATTTGTCTCTAAGATTTCCCGTTTCATGGGAATCTTGTGAGAAGGGAGGGCCCACCTTCATCACAAGATTCACCCATTAGTTAGAAGTGTGTCTTTTTAATTTATGTTCATATTTTGTTTAACTGTCATTTGCTGAAACACTGTTTAATGAATTCCTCTTTGCTGAAACACTACTGACTCTGTCTTAGTTATTGAATGGAATTAGTAATTCTTTTTATCAACAATCGTGTGTGATGGTTTTGTGAGACTAGCAGAGAATTGGTTAAAGGTCCCTGCTCAGACATAAAGGGGTTAGGGCATCATATCCTCTGTAGAGTTCCTTTAATGCTGCAAGTGTGCTAGCCAGAGATTTGGTCAAAGTGTCCCTGCTCAGATAGAAAGGGGCTACAACACCTGTCTTCTGTAGATTTCCTTTACCTCTGCAAGTGTGCTAGCTACAGATTTGGTTAAAATGTCCCTGCTCAGATAGAAATGGACTACAACAGCTTGTCTTCTGTAGATTTCCTTTACCTCTGCAAGTGTGCTAGCCAGAGATTTGGTTAAAGTGTCCCTGCTCAGATAGAAAGGGACTACAACACCTTGTCTTCTGTAGATTTCCTT
>JZKD02S0218662.1:58549-86691 GCA_000966675.3 Picea glauca | reverse complement strand
TTGGGCTCTACTGTATGATTCTCGGTTCAAAGAATTTCAAGGGAAACTGTGCACAAGATGGTTAGGACCTTACGAAGTAGACACAGTTTTTCCTAATGGAACAGTAAGGCTCCTTGCAATTGATGACTCCAGAACTCCGTTACTTGTAAATGGTCATCGTCTCCGTCTGTACCAGAAACCTATTTCTAAAGAAGATTTCAAGGCTACATGCATGGCAGACGCTCATTCTCTTTTCATTGAGGGGGTCTCTACCCCCAGTAATAATTAATTCTTTTCATATTTCTTTAGTATTAGATTAGATTAGATTAGAATTCATTTACTAATAATCCCTGTCAAGAAATATCGTCCTACAGTCGATTTTTGCAGGATCAAAGCACAGGAGAGGCCGATTTCTCTTCAAAGAGACAAGCTCTCACGATGCTGAAACACCGCTGTGCAGCACTGTTGATTTTTCATGATGCTGAAACACCGCTGTGCAGCACTGTTGATTTTTCACGATGCCAAAACACCGCTGAGGAACACTGATAACTTTCTCCCCGATGCTGAAACACCATTCAACATTTTTCATTTCTTCCCATTCCCAGAATACTCCAGTCTGCCATCTCCTCATCATTCTTATTCCCGAAACAACTCCGTCCAGCACTTGTTTCTTTTTTCCCCTTCCATTGCTGAAACACCACTAGCAGCAACTTTTCTCGTTGCTGAAACACCAACAACCTTTCATTTTCCTCTCGTTGTTGAAACACCGTTACCAGCAACCTTTCATCAGTTTTCCCGATGTTGAAACACCACTGTTCATCATTCTTCATTCCTTCCCACCCCCACCATTTTCTCACTATTTTCATTGCCGAAACAACTTCGTCCAACACTTGTTTCGACGTTCTTCTCTGTTGCTAAAACATCATCATCAGCAACCCTTCATTCTTCTCACCCTCCATCATCGACGAAACAATCCAGTCCAACAATTGTTTCGCCGCTTTCCGTTGCTGAAACACCATTTTCCAGCAACCCTTCATCATTCATTCACGATGCTGAAACACCACCGTTCAACACTCTTTGATTTTCTTCCGATACTGAAACACCAGTTATCAGCAGTTCTTCATCTACAGCAATTGTCTCGATTTTTCTCTGTGGCTGAAACACCCGCCTTCCACCATCGTCCATCAGCAAGCTTCTACGCTCCCAAACGATAGTTCGAACAGCAAGCCCGTGACATAATCAAAAGCCGCTGCCATAATAGCATCGCCACGAACAAACATCATATCCGGTTGAACAAACCAAATGGTAAGGCAAAGGTATGTAAAGTTTATGTAATTCAGTTAGGCTCTAGGTAATGAGAAAGATCTTGCGTCATTATGACCATTCAAGTACAATTAGTACTAACCACACTTGATGGGAGGGGAAGTACACGTCAAATCCGCGATACCATCATTTTATCTGACCTCACCACTGCCATCCCAGTTCACCACCCTTTCGCACATTTAAACCACTATTACTGCATAATGTCGCTCGGAAAAATTCACTTTGTACCAGAGCTGATACACAAACTCTTGACGTTGTATTTTACTAAGCTAGTAGCCATGGGAGGATCCATCATAAGGAATGAACCCGCTACCACAACGCTACTCGAACAATACCCAGTAGCATATCAAATTTTCGAGCAAGAAGGTTGGCTGAATTACTTCCGCAGACTCCAGTGGTATATCGAACAACAAGTCCTACAGTTCGCCCAAAATCTCCAGGAAGACCATTCTGTAGTCGCAGGTGTCTGAATAACTGTAACAAAGGAGGACATAGCAGAAGTCTTCGGCCTCCCCAGAGATGGCAATCGAGTGTTCAGTGGAAAGCATATCAAAAAGAATGTCCAACAGAGCTTTTACCTGACAGAAGAAAGAATTGTATTAAAGGGCAGAGGCGTTCAGCTCAGTTCACTACCACCTCCATGGCCGGGAGTCGCCAGATTCATCAAGCACTACCTGACCTGTGAAGGCCGCTATCAGGTAGTCTATCAGCACAACTTCCTTTCGCTTTCTCATTTAAGACATAACAGACGGGTCAACATTCCATATTATTTGCTGGGCTGTTTAAATAACATGGCACATTACTGTCGTTAGGCAAAAGATCCCACCCTGTCACTCACCCACCATCGCCTTGTTCAATTACTAATTAATAGGGGTTTTGAACAACAGAACCGTCCAGTAAATAACCCACCTATAAACCCTCAACCAGCTACTGAAATTCCCCATGAGCAACAACAACAAAACCCCCCAGACGTTCCCGAAGTACCCCAAATTCTGCCCACAGAACCAACCAGTCCAGTCAGTCCCCCTACCATACCCGAATCGTCACATACTATACCAGAGTCTTCCACTCTAGCCTTTCACATTCTTAGTGATGACTCTGAACCAGAGAATTCCGCGTGTCCCGCCATCAGAGGAAGGCCTCCACGAAAACGGAAACAAGATTCCCCTTTTCCACCTTTCTTACGGAAGAAGCGAATAAGAACCTCCACACGACCACCTCTGATGATCCCTACTCTAGCCACCCCACCAATTCGACTAACACCCCGTAAACCATTGACCTCCCCAATCCCAGGATCTTTGCCTACTCCAACCATGGGCGCTGCAACACAAGACGCCCCAAAAACTGTAACGCCATCTGTCTCACACAGGGTAGCTGAAACACAAGAACCAGTTACCCACTCAGTGGCTGAAACACAAGAACCAGCCATGGCTGAAACACAGGCAACAGCCATGGCTGAAACATAAGAACCAGTCGCTGACATTGAAATAGAGATACAGGAACCACATGCCCAGACATCATTTGTTTTCAATAAAGAAGCTAAAACACAATCAGCTATCCATCCAGTGGCTGAAACACAAGAACCAGCCACTGACATTGAAGTTGAATTATAGGAGTTGGAAACCCCGGATGCTGCAGTGGCTCAAACACAAAAACCAGCCACTGATTTTGAAATTGAGGAAGTCGAGACCCAACATGTTGTAACACCACCCTCATCAAGCAAAACGACTGAAAATCCAGTGGCTGTAACACAAGAACCAGTCACTGATGTTGAAATCGAATTTCAGGAATCACAAGATGCTGCAACAACACCTTCATCAAGCAACATGGCTGAAAAACTAGCCACCCATTCAGTGGCTGAAACACAAGAACCACCCACTGATATGGAAATTGACATGTAGGAATCAGAAGTTGAAGGTGCTGAAACACTACTCTCCCTGCTCCAAGAAGCTGGAACACAGGCATCAGTTGCCATTCCCATAGCTGTAACACAAGAACCAGCTAAGGGAACGATGACTGCAACACAAGAACCAGTCATCTCTACATCCAAATCAACAATGGCCGATGTCCTGGAAGAAAACAAGTTTTTAAAATCTCAATTGGAAGCATATCAGCAAGAATTGGCCAGGGCAAGGGAGGCATATGAAAAAGAATTAAGTCAGTACGCCTTGGAATGAACTACATAAAGTATATGCAAAGAATACATGTGCTGCCAATGCGAAGATATTTATTATCGGGCAGGGTATAAGCTCGTTCAAGTTCCAGTACCAGGAACATCCCCCACCACTTCTCCTTTTGAAGCCAAGACTGAACTTACTGCAACACAAGAACCAGCAGGCCCTAGCAAAGTCAAGATTGAACCTGCTGTAACACAAGAACCAGCAGGCCTTTCCAGAATCAAGAGAGAAATCCCTACTGTCAACAAGGCTGTGCAAACATTTCCCATGGAGGAAGTTACACCTCCCAGTCAAATCAATCTCTCCACTTCCAGGGAACAGTCCACTCAAACCATGCTTAATCCCACTACCTTCCACGCTGAAACCCAGACTTCTCACCTGTGGGACGAACATGCAGAAATACAAAAGTGGAAGAAGGAGTATGCTGAGACACAGGCCCAACAGCTACAAGTACACATGCAAATCTGGAGGAATCACACTTTCTCGAATTATGAAGCATTGGACCTGACACAGCAGGAAGTTCGAGAAGTCAAGAAGAAAAACAAAGATTTAAAAACTAGAATGGTCAAAATCTTTGATTTGATGCACACAGTAATGGCCACAAGGAAACCTTCTTGTAATTATTCTTTATTTCTCATAGAGAGACTTACATGGTTTCAGATTAAATCAATTATTGAAGGAAAACCCCATGAAGTTATAAAACCAACAGATTTTGTCAAGACTTTTCTAGCAGCCTCCACCAGGGATCAACACCTCTTATGTGAAGCATACTTCCATAATGAGGCTATTCCGGGAAACAGGCTGCTCAATATCAATCCTCTTGTTGGAGATGTTCAACTCCGAGCTTTTACTTCTTTTCTTTTCAATCAAATTTCGTGGCAAAGTGATTTTTTGGCTGCCAAGCACAATGAAGACAATAAACTCCTCTGGATTAGACCAGAACCAGAGAGGGTAGCCAGATTCATTTCAGAATATTATGACGTTCTAAAGAAAACAGGAGTGACTGAGCATGTTCTACAACTAGAATCAGTAGTTCTCCAAGAATGTCAGCAAAGCATCAATGCCATAGAGATTCCTGCCCTCCAGGCCAACAACCTGATTTGGCAGCAATCCACAAAACAGAGGCAACAACATAACCCTTTTGGTCCAGCCAACTTAGAAGCAGCAATTTCAAGGGTACCCAGCTACATCCAGTGTGTGAGACATTGTGATGAAAACTGGATAGGGTACAAATTTTACTTTGCCCTCCTCTGGCTGCCAATAGAAACATATCAAGTCAGTTATAAGCTGTCCAAAAAAGCAGAAACAACAGCATGGCACAAATTGCAGGAAGTACAAGGGTTCAAAACGCCAACAGACAGTACCGCTCGGAGCTATTGCTTGAGTAATTTACACGATCAGAGCCAGTATCAAGACTCTGATTCAGAGTGAGTTTCCTGAGGACATGCAACACCTTGAGCTTGGGGGGATGTTAGGACCTCATATTGTACCTTTTTGCCCATAATTTTTGCCATTATTATACCCTTCATCACTTGTATTTAGACTCATAATATCACTTCATCTGACCATTCCAAGGTATACAACGTCCTTTCCCATTACTATATGCTTAATCTGTTTTGCATAACATTTTACATTACTTTTGTAATTAACCATTGATTGGAAGTGCATAAGTGTCCATAACTGCAGATTAGCATTTGAGGCCAGTGCTGAAACACAGAACTGTCCAAAGTCGTTGTTGAACTGATGCTGAAACACGGAACTGCTACACATTCCGAGGTTGCATATGCTGAAACACGGAGCTGTTACACAGTCTAAGGTCGCATATGCCGAAACACGGAGTTGCTACATAGTTCAAGGATGCAGATGCTGAAACACGGAGCTATCACTCAGTTCAGAAGTGCAGATGTTGAAACACAGAGGAGACCGCCACGTTGCTGAAACACGAGCTGTTACAGTTAGCAGTCAAGTTCGACACAGTCAGAGCGCAATTCACGTGGCTGAAAAAGCCCGTGAATTGCGATGATGAAACAACACCAACAATGATGAGGAAGAGTTGTTACACCAGTCATAACAACAATATCTCGTGCAGCTCCTGTATTAGAATTCGGTTGCGTGAGAATAGGACATCCTATGCTGATTTAGAAAGAAGATCCGATTTAGTGTAGGATTCAGATATGCTTTGTAATGATTGTATCGAAGGGATTTCCTCTTTAAATTCAGGGGAAATCACCATTCGGGATATCCAAGTTTTGATGTATTGAAGCAACTCCAGAGAAGCAGGACTTGTTCTATCCTTTCAATTTGTAATGTGATATTTCAACAGATGAATATAAGACTGCTTTGATTATTCGTCTCTAAGCTTTCCCATTTCAGGGGAATCTTGTGAGAAGGGAGGGCCCACCTTCATCACAAGATTCACCCATTAGTTAGAAGTGTGTCTGTTTAATTTCTGTTCATATTTTGTTTAACTGTCATTTGGTGAAACACTGTTTAATGAATTCTGCTTTGTTGAAACACTACTGACTCTGTCTTAGTTATTGAATGGAATTAGTAATTCTTTTTATCAACAATCGTGTGTGATGGTTTTGTGAGACTAGCAGAGAATTGGTTAAAGGTCCCTGCTCAGACAGAAAGGGGTCAGGGCATCATATCCTCTGTAGAGTTTGTTTAATGCTGTAAGTGTGCTAGCCAGAGATTTGGTCAAAGTGTCCCTGCTCAGATAGAAAGGGGCTACAACACCTGTCTTCTGTAGATTTCCTTTACCTCTGCAAGTGTGCTAGCCAGAGATTTGGTTAAAATGTCCCTGCTTAGATAGAAAGGGACTACAACATCTTGTCTTCTGTAGATTTCCTTTACCTCTGCAAGTGTGCTAGCCAGAGATTTGGTTAAAGTGTCCCTGCTCAGATAGAAAGGGACTACAACACCTTGTCTTATGTAGATTTCCTTTACCTCTGCAAGTGTGTTAGCCAGGGATTAGATTAAGGGTTCCTACTCAGAAAGGAAAGAACCAAAACATCCTGTTCACTGTAGACTTTCCTTGATGTTAGCCAGAAACTGGGTTAGAGATCCCTGCTCAGAAAGAAAGGAATCAGATTGCCCTGTTCTCTGTAGACCTCAACCTCACAAGTGTGCTAAAACAGAAGTAAGGCCCAAGGCTCCTACTTAGACAGAAAGGAACTAAGTGCTTTGGTTTCTGTTAGATAGAGTTAATTGTTTTCTGCCTTATTGTTTTCATGAAAGAGTGTTAGTACTGAGTCTCTGTTGAGAGTAAGGGTCCTGTTCTCTAATTGCAAGACAGTTGTTCTTTCCTATTGTGATGTTATTTTAATGTAATCCAGGATTCTTAGATTGAACTTTAAAGGATTGCAATAGGGAAAGTGCTTTCCTGTGATTTAATTCAGAGTTTTAGTTCATTCCAGCAAGTATAGATAGTATAAATTGCTTTACTACAACACTAAGTGCTTTTGGAATTGAGCATATACAGTGCGTGGCTATCTTTGAAACAAAAGACTTCCCTGGGTTGATAATTTATGTTTCACTTGGTTGTTTAAAAATCAATTAAGCAATTATAGTGACCAACAGATGTCATATCACAGACCATTCATGTATCTAGAAACTTTTTCATCATCACTTTCTCGATGGCCTGCTCTGATGTTTATCTTGTAGAACTCTTCAGTGTATTCTTTCACTGACATTAGCTTCTGTCTCAAATTTTGCATCCTCTAAAACATAGTGATTTTATAATCCTTGGGTATGAATTTGTCTTTCATCTTTGCAACCATTCTATCCCAGCTCTTGATTTTCTGCTAGCCCTTGCAGCATCTGTCAGCCTGCAGTTCATCCCACCATAGTGTTGCATGCCTTTTAAGTTTGGTAATGACATGTTTGACCTTCTTGTCTTCCTCAACATATTCATAGTCGAACTATTTATCTAGAGCTCTAATCTAGTCTAGAAGCTCTTCAACATCCAGGTTTCCCTCATACACTGGAATGTCCATCTTTGCTCTAGCACCTATCCTTGCAACAACCCTGAATAGGCATTCATCCGCAGCATCTTCAACTACAACTTCTTCTCCTTCGTTTCCAGCTTCATTTTCATTGTCAGCCTCACTGATATCCCCAACATCAACCATGCACCTCTGTGTTGTCTCCATGGCATCAAGCCTGGCATGTAGCTCACACATTTCTCTTTCCACTACTAGATCAAGCATTATCATTGGCCTGCCTCTTCTTCTCGGCGGCGTGGCTGTAAAATATTCCTCTTTTCTCTACTACAGAAAGAAAAGAACTTGTTCTAAGCTCTGATACGAAATTAACGTAGACCCCCTGCCCTCAAGCCGAGGTCTTCTTAGGATATTCACTACAAACCACGCCAAGGGTTAATCAACCCCTTTTGTTCAAACCACAAAGGACTTTGGGTTTCGGGAATTGGTGAGTTCCGATGTAATTCCATTGCACTTAGAAAATGCTGAACTGTGAAATGGTGAAGTCCCTTTTTTTTTCTTGTTACCACACGCCTCTTTCAAAACTTTGGGGTTTCCAATGCTGAAACACCTGGTTCCTTGTCTCCAGGATTCCCAAAATCTCGATCCCCGGTATGCTGAAATCCAACTTTGTCTTGTGACTCGACAATACTCCTCCTATGCATTCGGGAATTCGTTCTTCAGAACTTCATAAATCCAGGTGCAATAATTCTTTTCGGAAACTTTTTCGAAAACTCACCTATATGCACCTTTTCAGGACTTCGGGATTCACAATTTTGTGAATACTCTGTGACAAATGTTGCTCCTTCGACCCCTCGATATCCGAAACCCTGATATGCCAAAATTCTGAAGTTTCTTCTCCAAAGGCAAGTCACATTTTGTGACTTCGGGGTTTTCGCCGTGAAGTGCCCTGGTCTCTTATCAATGGGAATGCTGAAACCCCAATCCTCGAAATGCCGAAGTGACACTTCAAGGATATTTTGTGTTTCGCAACTCTGGGGTTTTTCAATGCAAAGGCCCCTGGCTCCTTGTCATCAGGATTTCTGGTATTCCAAATCCCAAATTACCAAAATCCTGAAATTCTTCACTTAACAATTCTTTTCGTGATTCAGGAGTTAGAGTGACCAAGGATTTTGGCTTACACTCTGGACTTACAAAATCCAAATCCCTAAAATGATCTGATGGCTCAAAACAAATCATGATCAATGGTCCACATTGATTCCTGATACCAAAGTGTTGGGTTTTTCCTCCCCTATCCACCTTGCATCTTCTCTAAATCCTTCGGTCCTCGCAACTTCAGGAGTTCTCCTTGGATAATTCTGACTGCTCATTTCCTCCTTGACAACTTCTATGAAATGAACCAATGTTCTTCGTCTGAACTTGGCTTCTGCAAAGAGACTTTGCTCCGTCTCCATTTTAACACTTCGAAGGCACTAACCCTCCTGAGATTTCACTTACAAACTTGAGTCTCAAAAGGACTCCTACACTCACTCCTTGCGGTGATATTTCAAATACCTCCAAGTATTTGATTCCTCGACTCTATGCACCTTCTACAACAACAATCTTTTACCTTTCAAACTTAGTTGATAAGTTTAAGGCCTCAACTAGCCTGCACACACCTTGCACGACTTTTGTACTTCACCTACACTTCTGCTGGAATGAGAACAATGGTATCTCTCCTAATCTTTCTGAGATAAAACTTAGAACCCTTGTCAATGCACACCTTGTGGATGTTTCACTGCACTCCTTGCAGGAACTTCTCACACTTAGGAAGAGAAACAATTGAAACTCATTCTCTCTCTCTCTCTCTTAGACTTAAAAAATTCAACATGAAATCATACATACACAATATAGCGTCATAACAAATGCATAACAGAGAGAACAAAACAACCATAAGCATACCATTCATCATGTATAAACAGAAAACATCATAACACCATGAAATCTGATTCAAAGCTTCATATATTAATTCAATCTCTTGTACATGGGTCTTCCTCTACAACTCTCTGTTATAGATCTATGCTAATGTTCTAATGAATATCATAATACAAAGACGAGGGTGTCTATATCCATTTTCCCTCCTGTTGTTCTAAACTACCTAATCTATAATTCAAATTTACCTACTTTCATTAACTAGGCTTAAATGCCTTTTACCTTGACAGATGAGAACAAATCGCTCACGATCTGTTTACAACACCCAGATATAAATGCAAGTACACTTCTAGCTACTACATTAATATCCGCTTCTTAATATTTTCAAAAACATTTCAAAATGTGAAAAATGTGTGTTGTGCTCCTCCCAGTTGGCTTCTTATGATGCTCTTGCATCACATGTACCACAAACTTTAGTCACGTGCACATCCTCATGCAGGAAGTCACTTTCGTAGATCTAGGTTGGAACATTGATTCTAGGCCTGAAGTTCTGCTATGTCATATGCCTCAACCATATCTATCCCTGGAAACTTATATCCCCTAGTCAATATTATATCCTTCCACCATTCTCTCTAGACCTTGTAATCAGTTTGATATTGATCAAGTGACATCTAGATAATGGGGAATGAAAATCTCAAACCTAGCCATCGAACCCCACAAAATCTCATACATGCTATATACCTAGATATTCTCTCCATGGTTGTTACTCTGGGAGTATCGACATTTTGAGTAGTTACCAATACTGTGGGAGTATCGACAGTTTGGGTAGCTACCAAAATAGTCTCCTTGACATTTATCCTCACTGCATCCTTGACAATTCTTTTGTATCTTCATGCTCATTTCTTCAAGTGGAGAACCTTCTTCTTTATCTTGGCATTCTTAATCCCGAATTGCAAACTTTCTCTAAAGGTTGTCCTATAACGTTCCTGAATAGGGGTTCTTCTCCTTGCACAAATTCGATAAATTCTTGTTTAAAACGAATTTATTCAGCCCATCCCCTAGGAGGAACCTCATTCTGAGCTTCATTATCTGTAACCTCTATGCCTAGCTCTTGTTTAACTTACACTTCTCCTGGAGTAGCAGCACCCAAATCTAGTTTAGGGTTTTTAGGAGCACCATGCTCTGACGTTGGCTCTTGTGTAATAAAGTCAATCATTTCTTTCTCACAAACTGGAGTAGCTATTGTGTCTTCAAAAATAGAGTTTTTAGGAATGTCTTGTTCTGACACTGGTTTTTGTGTTATAGCTTCAATCATTACCTGCTCACCGATGGGAGGAGTAGCTACACCATCTTCACAGATAGGAAATTCAGAAATTTGTGGCGTTGGTTCTTGTGTAACAACGTCAATTACCTCTTGTTCATACATTGGAGGAGTAACATCATTCCTCTAATTCTCATTAGACAAAGGGGTATCGACATCCATCTCATGGTCATCTGTGGGCATAATAACATTGTCTCTTTCTTGTTCATATGTTGAGGGAGTAGAAACATCTCTTTCTTTTTCAGGAAAAGAGTTTGGAGGAATAGAACCCTCTTCTTCCTCTTCTTCTGAATCCAGGCTAATGACCTGCCTCATTCCCCCAACTTCTCTAACTTCCACTGATGGTTCCCTGTTTCCTCATCTTCATCTGAGGATAATTCTTGTGTATGAACACCCTTTCTTTTTCCTTCTACAATAGTTTTGGCATCATCTGCGAACTTTCTCATCCTTTCTCTCTCTGCTAGGGTTTCTGCTACTTCTGAGATAAGTTTTGCGAATTCCTCTTCCGAGAGTCTTATGAATTGTGGCCAACTCACAGGGATTTTCTCTAGTGCATGCACAACTAGTAGCTTAACAAGGCCATGATTTGTGAGGTTTTTGAGTGGTTGGTGTGAACATTGAGCTGCTTGCACCATCCGCTGAACGTTATTACACAAAAAATAGGGCAAGTTTATGCATTGTTGGAAACGTAGAGATGTGAGAAATTTGAGATGATATTTGTAAATGGTAGAGGGGCAGCCTTCACATTTCACATACCTTATGAAAAATAGTGCTACCTCAGCCCATGGAGGTGGCAGAGAAGTCTGTTTGTATCCTTTTCCTTTCGTCTTTACTTCTTCGCCTTCATGTAGAAACAACTCTGGAAATTTTGGGAGTGGTGTTTTCCGGACAAACCATCGCTGACCAGATATTGGAAATCCACTATATGCTGCAATGGTTTCCTTCATGAATCTTATTTTTAATTCTCCGACCGTTTAGGAGTGGCCATCCAAAATTTGGGCGAATTCTCCTGTAATGTTTGCATTGACTCCCTGTAACCTCTCGAAATACACGTCCCAACCTGTATTCTGGAAAATTTGTCATACTTCTAGATTTCAACGGACCTGTGTAGTATTTGTTGGCTCATACCTTACTTATCCACCACCCATTCTATTCTGTAGATTGTTCCTGCTCAAGGACTATTGGCAACCAGTTCAGGAGAAATGACAGGCAAAACAGTTTAGCAAAAAATTTGTTGTGGAAATAGTCGTGGATTTATTTATTTATTTTTAATTAAATGATGTAGTAGGTGAGTAATGACAATGATATGACAACAAATTTAATATCTTGGTGGATGATTAACGGTTTCGCAGGTGTTTCCAATCCCTATGCATACAACGACGTCGAAAATTTAAGTAATGATTGTGAAATCATGTGATTAAAGAGGCTAATGATGACTCTTTGGGAAAAGACATAAAATCTCCCCCAAAATTAAAGTTAAGACTATCCTTGGGCACAAATTCCTATGCCATGTGTAGTATTACCTAAATCCATTAAATTTGGTTGAGGACATACCTGGCGACTCACCTGTTATGAAGAATCATCATCGTAGGAATAGTGTCGTCTGCAATCGCGGAATATGACAACGTCGATTCGAGCGACGACATCAGAAGTGGTGGCAGCTAAAATATTAGTATCCATGTTGACAGAAGTGTAGACTAGTAACTGCAACCATAGTAGCAGCAGTAGGAGTAGAAGAAACCAAAGAGTAGTGGTGAGTGGAGTAGTGACAACCAAAGAGTAGCTGTGACTGTATTGGCAACACCTCGGAGTAGCGGAAAATGGTACAGTGGAAATTTTAAAGTAATGACACCCAGAGTAGCACTGACTAGATTAGTCGAAACCAGAGTAGTGGCAACAACAGTAACAACATCTCATACAATGATGATTTTGAAGTAGCAGCACACAGAGTAGCGACAATCAGAGTAGTGACAACTACAGTAAAAACATCTCATACGATGACAATTTTGAAGTAAAGACACCCGAAGTAGTGGCAACTGGAGTAGAGGTAATAGGAGTAGCACCAGCTGTAGTAACAAAATCTCGTACAATAGTGATTTTAAATTAACAACACCCAGAGTAGCGACAACTATAGTAACAAAATCTCGTATGACAACAATTTTGAAGTAATGACATTCAAAGTAGCAGCAACTAGAGTAGAGGCAATAGGAGTAGCACCAGTTGCAGTAACAACATCTTGTACAACAGTGATTTTGAATTAACAACACCCAGAGTAGTGACAACTAGAGTAGTGGCAGCTACAGTAACAACATCTCATACAATGACGATTTTGAAGTAATGGAACCAGAGTACCAAATTAGGTCCACTTGTCGATCTAGTGGTACTTTGTGAACCAATCACACATTTTCCCCATTGTCAAATTGGTGAGATGGAATTTTATTTCGATTGTGTGAATATTTATGCTTACCTTGAGTTCATTGACATAGTAGATGACAAATATCCATACCTAGTATTGTAATGGATTGATTGGGAATTTGATAACGATGTCATTTGTTAAGAAGGGTTATTGGATGGCATATCCATTGGATCTAATGTAGGAAAATACATTTGTTAAATAGATAGAAGAAGTCTTGGATGACTAGGAGAGTTGCAAGACTACATTAATCTCACCATAGGATAGTTGGAAGACTACATTAATCCAACTACTACTAGAAAGTTGAGTTGGAGAATCCATTAGCCCATACAACTTGATAAGAGTTGTCCACGAGATGATTTTACATCACCAATATCTGCATGAATCATAAAAGACAAATTCTTTATATGAGTAAATAATATATAAGAAAATAAACATGCATTTAGTTATGTAAAATACTCTATAAAAAATGTAAGTGGTCACATACCTTAATGAGCTTCTCTTTGTTTTGAGAATAGATTATTCTCTAATGAGTAGGGCCAACAACGTGAAGGTGGAAGCTCATACGGCCCCTCCCCCCCTCACATCGCTCTCAATTCCCCATACCCAACAAATGATTTTTTATATATAGAAAACATATAGACATTCATGCATAACTAGGATAGTCATCAAAACATATGAACATATGAACATTGAATCATATGAACATATAAACATCGATAAACATCCAAATACAATTCATGAGTTTATACATCTAATTTTTCTTTGATTTATGTTTTTTTACATTCATAAAATTCACAATTGGGGTATCCTAATCATCCAAGGACATTGTATTTTGTGTGCCCTATCCTTCTATTGTTTTTGTTTATGGGAATTCATGTACCATACTTATGGTACGTTGCTGAGAAGGGCGTCGAGGCATTTGTTAAGGGTCATGAACTGAAACAACGAAAATGATCATATCGATATGTTGAAATATAATTGAAATAACTAATTCATTATTTTGATTAACATTAAACTATTACTATTTACCTATCTGTGTAGTTGTGACAGTTGGTGTGTTAATTTCTTGTCCACTTGGTTCCTCTGGCAGTTCACCCTCTTAAGCTACATGCTCTTCAATTTTGAGAAAATAATATATAATTATACGTCAGGAAATAAATATCTACAATCACAGAAAATATTTTTAACTCTGAAGAATACATACCAGAATGGGTACTCTGCTCTCCACTATCATTGGACATGTGCACCCTTGTATGATATGTTGTCTGCTGAATACTACTAGATTCACTATTGCGGTAGCACTATTGCTTGAAAACAAATATACATACTTAGTTAAGGGCGATATAATAAAATATGAATATACTTTACAATCACTAGCAACTGTGGTTTCCTTATTCATTTGAATTACCTGTGTGGCTGGGGAGATATGAGTCTGGCCCAAGCTTTTTCTATATTTAATCACATTTTTTAAACTATGCTTGTAACCAAGATTTAGGTCCTCCTCAGTGCCAACAGTGTCGAATATATTTAACTGCAATGTATAACACCATTAAAAATACCAATAACAAAAACATAGATTTTTTCACTACTGTTAAATAAATGTTAACCATAGTTAATCATTTAAATCATACAATTTGGGCTTTTAGTTTTCCATAGCAACACTAGCCTAGTTTATGTTGCCCATGTTTTTCCACTTTGGCCTTGGTTTTGTTACTTAAAACAGAAAAGAAAAACCTAAATGATCATATTTCACTGATAATATGACATGTGTTGTACCTTGCTTGACCATCTCGTGGATGTCTTCCTTGTTTTTTAAACAAGTTCTCATTTGCATCCTCTATTAGGGCCTTCCACTCTTTCTCTGGAACCATGGGAGGGCACTCATGCTTGAGGTCTAATTGCAATTTCTCCCTATACTTGGCCCTGGTATATTTTAAATTCTCACCGACTAACTTTGTAACCACTTTCTTGTTGAAAGTGTTGTTGAACAAGTTTACCATGTGGTATATTAAATCATCTTTCTTTTTTCTATCTTAGCCATTCCACCATGTGTGAATGGTGGGGCCAAACATCTCCAATGCTTTGTTATTTAAGTTTCTATAGAAAACATTGTTTCCTACATAAACATGTTATCCATTAATTTATAATAATCTCAACAAATGTCCATTTCAATTTCATGAAAAAAATGAATCAATTAATTAACAATTATCTGCAATCTTCTGAATCTTGATTGGAACACATGCGTCATCCACTAGAAAGGTGAAATATAGTGATCCAGTGCTTTTAATTCATTATTCTCCATGCATAATAGTTTCCTCTCCATCTACAGTACATTTCTCTCTGGATTCATGTGGAGTCCTAGGCTCTGACTCATCAAGCTCCGGTGTGTCGTGTCAGTCCAAATCATTGTGCTTATCAATGGATTCGAGGGGAACCTCAGTAGGCTAAAAAATCCTCAATTGAACTTTGCTATGTTGATATTTGTTTTGCATTGGACCATCACTGCTACCTATAGCAGTTGCAACATCGATAGGTTCCCGATGCATGGGGTTTAAAAACTCCTACAACGAAAAAAATTACTTTATCAAATCATATGGAAAAGATAAAACAAAAAAATGGATATGAAATTGTCATAGCTGATAAAAATATGTGAAGATGCTACTTACCCCAAAATCAGTTATTGTATTTTGTAGCTCTACAATTCTTTCCCTGTCCTCTTGTGTCAGGGGTCTTTTTCTAAGAAAACCTTGATATTCTATGTTAGCCTTCTTGAAGGCCTTCGTTACAATTTTCATTGGGTCAGAGGAATAAAATATTTCATCCTCATCAATATCCTCAGTGGGAGCATATAGTTGCATAGTTTCATATAGTTGCATAAGTTGCATATAGCTGCAATATAGTTGGATATAGTTGCATATAGTCACTAAAAAACATGATAAGTTGCATTGTTGCATATAGTTGCCTAGTTACATATAGTTGCATACAAAATTGTTGCATATAGTTGCATAGTTTCCTAGTTTCATATAGTTGCATATGAAATTGTTGCAATATAGTTGCATATAGTTGGCTAGTTTCATATAGTTGCATATAGTTGCATAGTTGTAGATAGTTGCATAAGTTGAAGATAGTTGCATAGTTACATATAGTTTCATATCGTTGCAATATAGTTGCTTAAAGTTGCATATAGTTTCATATAGTTGCATACGTTGCATTTTTGCATAAATTTGCATATAGTTGCATATAGTTGCATAGTTTCATGTAGTTGCATATTTGCATATAGTTGCATACGAAATTGTCATATAGTTGCATATAGTTGCATAAGTTGCAAATAGTTGCATAAGTTGCATAGTTGCATAATTTGCATTTTTGCAATATAGTTGCATATAGTTGCATAGTTGCATAAGTGATAGGGTTGTTGTGTTTATAGAGTTTTGATCTTCAATATCTTTTCTCCCATGCATTTCCCTCCTTACCATTTGGACAAAACTAGTTGGATTGTGTCTTTGTGATGAGTAGTTCATTTATATTTGCACAAGTCCAACGATAAGTTGCATATAGTTGCATAAGTTGCATTTTTTAATAAAGTTGCATATAGTTGCATATAGTTGCATAGTTGCATATAGTTGCATAGTTGCATATAGTTGTGGCAACTGGAGTAGAGACAACTGCAGTAACAACATTGTTGCAATATAGTTGCATAAGTTGCATATAGTTGCATAGTTGCATAAGTGACGGGGTTGTTGTGTTTATAGAGTTTTGAGCTTCAATCTCTTTTCTCCCATCCATTTCCCTCCTTACCATTTGGACAAGCCTAGTTGGATTGTGTCTTTGGGATGAGTAGTTCATTTGTAGTTCATTTATATTTGCACAAGTCTGACGATAAGTTGCATATAGTTGCATAAGTTGCATTTTTGCATAAAGTTGCATATAGTTTCATAGTTGCATATAGTTGCATATAGTTGTGGAAACCAGAGTAGTGGCAGCTACAGTAATAACATTGCTTCAATATAGTTGCATACTTGTATAAGTTGCAATAGTTGCATAGTTGCATAAGTGACAAGGTTGTTGTGTTTATAGAGTTTTGAGCTTCAATCTCTTTTCTCCCATGCATTTCCCTCCTTACCATTTTCACAATCTTGGTTGGATTGTGTTTTTGTGATGAGTAGTTCATTTATGTCATTTTTTTGATCTTGTAACTCAATGGTTTAATTCCCCTTAGGAAAAAAAGAGGCCTTCAGCGTCATGCACGATGCATTATTTGTGAATATTTCATTCCCAATGTTCCAAAAGCCATACCTATTTCGAGTTTCTGATTTTTACTGTATGTTTTGTACTATGGCCTCATTTGTTTGTAGTATGGTGGTTGAAGATATGTGGAATAATTGTTTAGTATCTAATTTCCATAGAGTCATGCATAGTGTTAGCCATCAGTATATCATCTCATGTCTCGTACCCATTTTGTGTCTTTATGCATATTGGAGTTCATATTGTATATTGCAATGGCCATAGCCTCTTAGATATGGAAGTTATATTTGGAATCTCCATTGAAGAATTGATCTAGTCCTTGATGCCCCTGACCTCATCTAATTATGTATTTAATGACCTATCCTCTTGAAAGAAGTGTTGATCATTCAAAGATGCAATTGTATAAATGTCCTTAACTCTCTTCATTTACCCTTGATTTCTTGGTAGTCCATGATTTGTGTTGTCAAAGTGTATTAAAATACTATGTGGCCATAATTTGAGCCCTTGCTTCTCAACTTCATGAGTAAACTAGGGTTCCAAAAGCCTTGAGTTGATTGTCTATGTTCGACTAGCACTCAATAGGTTGTCGTGAAAAGAAAAATAAGGCTTTAGGGTGTGTGTTTGAATATCAATATTGCATACCTTTTAAGCCTACTCCAAACACACAACAGTATAAGGGAATAAAGGTACTCACCATTCCATGTGCCCTCACGTGTGCCCTCCGTGTGCCCTCGACTCAGTGCCCTTCGTGTGCCCTTGCAATGTATCTCCTTTGTGTGCCCTCAACTCAGTTCCCTCTGTGTGCCCTCTCCTCCTTACACAGTGTTCCCTCTGTGTGCCTTGCATAGTTTTCCCTCTGTGTGCCCTCCTCCCTACATAGTGATCTCCTTGGTTGCATGCTCCCCTTGGTCGTGTGCACAGTGATCTCCAAATCGATGATAGAAATGGGTGGGCTCCTCCTAACACACTATGACTCCCAAGTATGGTCGCATGAAGCAATGGGTGAGCTCCCAACTATAGTCGTGTGAAGCAATGCTCGCGTGCAACAATGGTCACATGTAGTAATGGGCAGGATCCCAACTTTACTCTCAAAAAGTTTGTTTTTACAGGAATAATGCGCAATGCACATAGATTTTCATTTCAAGTTTAATAAAGACATGGTACATATATCATTGACTCAGATTCCTTGCAAACATTCTTGCCATTTTTTGGTAACCCTTGGGTTCATGTTGCCTTGTGAATCTTCACAAATGTCATTAAAAAATCTATGGATCTATTAAGAGAGGTTTGAGTTCACTAAATAATCCATCAAATATTTGTTTCTTTCATAATTAATATCGGTTAGAAAGGGTTTTTTGTTTTTTTATAAAGTCTATTTACTGTTGAAGGATATAATGTTTAATGAAATCCCATTTTGTGTGGATAATGGTGAAAGGAGGTGATGCATTGCATCTATATCAAATCTTCACTAAATATAATATCATTCTACTACTCTAAGTTTGAACATTGGATCCATTAAGGATTCATTAATGGTGATTGGCATAATGATAAAGATAAAATTGAAGGAAACAGTGAATCTAATTATAATGGGGAATATGCTGATGGAAAGGGTGATGATTGTAGCAATGAAGAAAAACAATCTGTTTTGGTAAAAAAAAAAATCACAAATAATGTTTCCATTTAAAAAACTTCTTCCATATATTTTAACATTAGTTTCCATTATATGCTCAAATTATTGTAATTGTTATGTAAAAAAAATTGAATGCACATTATGCGCCACATCACTCAGAATGCCAATATTATTTTTATCAATGAATTCATCCTAATAATCCTTCTAACAATGATGAAGATGATTCTAACTTCAGGGGTAAATTCACATTAAAGGGTGATGACTAAGACTAGAGGCAACATTCAATTCAAGGCTAGGAATGACCAGGCCCACATCAAGTGAAGAAATAAAATTAATAAGTTGAACATGTGTTGTCCCATTCCATGTCAACAAAAACGCATCCATTCACTGGGAACACTAAAACTCGACAAATCATTGACTCCACTAAATTAGGGTTTATGGTTTACGAGATGAATTGATGATGGAAGAAAGTGGGTCCGTGAGTCAAATTTGAGTCCATAAACCCTCCCATATCATTAAGTGATGTGAATACTATGTCCATGTCAAATTTTAATGCATACATAAACTGTTTGAAAAAATTTCAACGTTGGCCCCATTCACAAGTCACTGTTGCCCGTGTCTAGTCCTAGTACAATTTCCTTGTAAAATTTTTATAATATATGTGGAGAATGATAATTTTGAAGGTGTTAGGCCTTTTCCTACACACCATGACCACATCACCACTCATTGATAGTCTGTGTATTGATCCCTTTTAGTTTTGGGTTGTTGGTATTTTTAATTGCACACACCTTTCAATCTAGTCAAAGTTCAATTAATGTCTCTTGTTACTGTAGGGTTATAAAGCCTCATGATCCCAATGCCCATATGCATCCAACCTTGTGATCTAATGATCGTTGGATGACAAGTGTCATAATGGGTGATGACTAAGACTAGGGGCAACTTTCAATTCAAGGCTAGGAATGACCAGGCCCACATCAAGTGAAGGAAGAAAATTAAGAAGGTACTTGTGTTGTCCCATTCCATGTCAACAACAATGCATCCATTCACTGGAAAAAAATCGATGACTCCACAAAATTAGGGTTTACATTTTACATGATGAATTGATGATGGACATGCCTACATCATTTGTATGATTAGGCACAGTTGCACAGAGCTCCTCTTGGTTTCAAGAATAGCTCATTCTATACTAAACAAGTGAAACCATGTGAAGGAAGAAGCTCTAATTATCCCCCCCCCCCCTCCCTCACATCACTCTCAATTTCCCCATAATATCTAATTTGAAATTCTAAAGAAGATGTATCATATACTATATTATACAAAATAAAAACATATAAAGATCATATAAAAGATATAAACAGATACCTCTTCTTTTAAACAATTAAATACCAATCATATTCTTCTTCATCCATCTCAACATCTATATTAGGATCTGGTTCATAATCAATATCGGTCAAAGGATCATTCATATCAACATCATCATCAACGTCATTTTCGCTAATATAGTTATTGATATCGTCAATGACATCATCATCTCCTACATTTGGATGATCAACTTCTTCAAGTTCTTCGTCTGACACATAGACTACATTAGCCACCTGCTCCATATTTGCATAATCATGATCATCTTCCTTACTATTATCTTCATCCTGAACTACATGATTATACTTTACTAGTCTTCCTCTTGGATCATATCTAACAATGTATGACCAACCTGCTTTACCAAGTACCTCTGAGTAAAATACTTGCTCACATTGACTTGGAAGAACATAAGGCTCTGTACCTAGTTCAAATTACCTTGTATTAACCATGGTAAATCCATTATCATGCTCAATAATAGTTCTTTCAGTATCACGTTCATGCATCTGTATCCTATACCATTTAACCTCAAACAAAACTATTTTAAAGGAATCAAAATCACACTCAATTATATCCTCCAAATGACAATAGTACCTATTCTCATTTTCTTCCTTATTTCTGTCACTTCTAGAGGAAATGTTGGTGACCTTAAACACTACAGTTATCCCACAATCCGAGGTTTTCATCTTATCATCCAACATTTTGATACAAAATTTACGACAATTACACCACATAACCTTATGATGTTTCAACTACAACATGAGAAACAAGTAAAGAATACATTTCAAATTAATAAAACTCATATAGGAGTTAGTAAATATATATTTCATAAATTAAACAAACCAAATACATTGAAAAATTGTGAAAAAACTAGGAAAATGTGGGTATAAAATTTTACTTGCTTGTTTATCTTTTAAACCAAAGACTAAATCAACTTCCCTTGATGTAAGATCGGGAAATTGATCTCGATGATGATGCATTGTTTTAATCATCTTACTCACCCCTTCCCATGATAACCTACCAAAGTATTCTTCAGTATATTCTATCCAATGCTCCATCCAATCAAGGTTGTTTGCAATGTATAAATGTAAAGCATCCCACTCTCGATAAACTATATGATATGATAACAATTTAATATAATTAATTAGCTATTGTTAATAAAAGAATAATTTAATAAATGTGTAATATATTAAATCTACGTCAACATATAATAATTACCTTTCATAGTCCTCATGTTAACTTTCCCCAAGAGGACCTTCCCTTCAAATTTGTTGATGGAGTCGAGATGCCAAATGTGAGGCACATTCTTATTTTCTACTAATTTAGGTAGATATTGACTAATATACACCATGCATTGATATACCATATATCCCTCAACCATAGAACCCTCCAGACGTTCTCTTTGTCTAACAAAAGCCTTTGGTGACTTCAACTGCCTCTCCGCCATCCACATCGACCTTGTGTGTACTGGTCCACATAATTAAATCTCCTCAACTTGGTGTATGAGGTAGTCTACTTGTGCATTGAAAAATGTTGGAGGTAGATATTGTTGCATTTGACACATTAGTTGGGGAATTTCTCTCTTCCAATACCTTATATCTTCTTTATGGATTTATTTTGATGATATCCACCTACCAATGTTGATGCAATAAAATAATATCAAGGCATACATAAATTTGGAGATAAAACATAATATGTCAATAAGTTCCACTGCAAATCACATAAGAAGTACATTTTCCTTATAAAACAATACTTACCTCATGTATTTTACAAGTACATAAATAATTTGTTTTATGTTGTTGTCAAGGTCATCTGGGAGAGATAAAGGTAGAACATACTATAACAAAAAACTCCAAAAAATGCATACCAATAAGCAAATATATTATAACCTTCTAATTACCTTAATGAATGTATGCTAGTCATGTGTTTTAACCCCACCAAAATCACCTTTTTTTCATTATGATATTTTGTATGTTCGATGAAAATGTCATTGGAAACCTATTTTTTCGAATGACCTCTTTTACAATATTTCTCTGTTTCTCCGTCAATAACCAAGGAAGAATAGTATTTTGTTTATGACCATTGCCATTAGAATTAATAATAACACTTTGCAATGAGTGATTAGCTTCCTGGATGTCACAACATATCTTTCCAATTATCTCTTTGTCATTCCTTCCATCTAATATTCACCATAACAATTCTGTTATGTTCTTCCTGATATGCATTGTATCAAACAAATGAACTATTTGTAGGTGCTCATAGTATGGCAATATATTGAATTGCATTGGGTAACTTTTCATTCCTCGTGTAATCCCATTCGTGCCTTAACGACATTCATGAAACATCAATAAATTGAAATTAACACTAATTAATGGGACAAAATGAAATTAATACTAATGAAATTATCCAAAGATTTATATAATATGTCATACATAAATAATTTGTGTACCTTGACGATTTCTAATATATTCCAACTTCCATAGACAAGGTGTCATTCTTCGTGGTTTTTTTCCATTTTCTTCTTTATCATTGAATTATGCTTTGTCTGTAGTTCGATAACTATGGTTCTTAGGCAGAAAGTGCCTATACTCATCAAACACTTCATTTCCTAAACTCCTTGAGCTATGAGATTTTATCCTCGGACCACAAACTGGGCATGCAAATTTACCCTTTGTTTGAAGACCTACAAAATATATGAATTAATGTAGCATCAAATTAGAGTTACGATTTAAAATAATGCATGATATTTTCAATAAATATATATAATATCAAATCACAAAATATAGTAACAATATACCACAAAAATGTGTTAACCTGGGAGCATCATGAATTGTCCATGATAGTATTCCATGGAATTGAAATCAATTTTGCGCTATTGGTCTAAAGATGTCATACATAGTGACGACAACCCATAAATTCAACAATTGATCGATAAGAGGCTCAATACATACATTCATATGTTTAAACCGGTACCTATCTAATTGGTTCAAGATACTACATGATTAATTATACTTATCTATACGTCGTTATATATAAAAGAAATAATTACCATGCACGAAACAAACAAATGAAATATTTTGTCATACTTTAAAGAAAATAAAAGATAATTAAATACCGGGAACAATCATTTCCAACATTGTGTGATATCTCTTGATCGACATCCAAGGAGGAAGGTTATTTTTTATAAAAAAAATAGGCCACACTGAGTATGTAGAGCGAAGCTCTCCAAATGGATTGACTCCATCAACTGCCAACGAAAGTCTAATATTATGAGGTTTTTCTTTAAAAATTGGCCACTTTTCTTCGATGTACTTCAATGTAGAACCATCTGTAGGTATTTGAAGAACATCATCTTGACTTCTATTCTTTGCATGGAAATCCATAAATTGTGCTATACTTTGGCACCTGAACAAGCACTGGAAACGTGGAATTATCAGAATATAATGAAGAACTTTGCAAGGAACCTTCTTTGATGCTTTAGCGGTTCAATATATACTTATTTGACATTGTGGGAATTCATTTTCTAATGCATATTGTCCATAATATATGATATGATCATTAGGACATGCATCAATAGCCTGATAGTCCATTCCAATTTCTTTCATAATCACAGATATTTATCAATATGTGCATGGCAAAATATTTGATGTTGGTAATAGAACTTCACCTAACAATCTACAAAATTCTAAACAATAAGTCAATCTAAACAATATTAATCATCAATATCGCATCCAATATACTAATTATTTATGAATTAGAAAACAATAGAAATATAGGAAAAAAATGAACCTTTTAAGTATTTGTGAACATGCAGGCATAAATAATTAATAAATTAAATACCTTAGTATTTGTGTGAGGCATGTGTTTGATAAACCATTCAAAATTTTCAGGTTCACCAACAATAATATAGAAGATAAAAAGATTTGTTGTTGAGCCTTCCTAAAGAGGTTGACATGACTTCTCGAGTAGAGGATCAACATCATGACTATCATCCTGGTTTTCCTCATCCATTGGAGAAAATGTGTTGTGGATTAATCTATGGAACCCATGTTCCTGATTTGAATCACTAACGTTATCTCTATCCATATCACCATTAATAACTTGATTAGCAGCTTCAATATTTTGATCTCGAAGTTCATCACACTGTAAAGGAGTATTTCTTCTAATACTTGGCAAATAACTCTCTGGAGGTCGACATTTTGGGGGCATTGTCTATATATTTAAAAACAACGTTTCAAATTTAGTGTGTATAGAAAATATAAAAATACCGATAAGAAATATTACTAAAATTCATGACATGATGATTATTACAAAGAATACATTAAATATTGAATCCTCTTACCAAGGGACGATATTCATAACTCCCTTCGGAATGCCCCTTCTCCCTACAATGTCTTCGATCTGTTGTTATTAAAATTCTTTTTCTTTGCAAGCCTCTACAATAATAGCAAGGGCAATATCATTTTCCATCACTCCTCGCCTCTAATGCCGCTCTTAACTGAACAAGCTTCCTGTCATTTTTGTTCATAGTGACAAATCCTTGTCCTCGCAAGTAATTGTCTTACCTACACCATACAAAACAATAAGTTGTCAATTTTTTATATTTTAGCTACTCCTTCATGATATTTTAGCTACTCCTTTGGATTATGATATGTTTATTTAAAGTGAACTACATTCCTCACAATTATTTCTTCTAATACATTTTGACATGCTTTATTTTTATTATCGATTAACTATTAAGATCGATCTGCTTCAATTTGTACTTTAGAGTAGTGTGTACTGAATCACCATGGAAAATAATTACACACCATTTAACAAAAGTGGCCAAAATTTATCAAACTGGAATCACTCGACACCATACAATAGCCTCTAATTTGTTTTGTAGACAAAATGCCAATCTTTGAAATTCACCACTAAAAATAAAATGCCAACCACTGCTCATCCACAATTGGGTTCGGTTGGTTTAAATTATGACGTGTTGATTTGCATGTAAATGCAATGGTCACAATTCTATGCTACTTATAGTGGTCATAGTTCTATTTTCTAAGACACTTTGGCATGTTCTCATTTTTCATTGTCTGACTAGTAGATTTCATCATGTTATCGTAGATTTCGTCATGATTTTTTTATATTTTAGATACTCATTATTAATAGTGTATAAACAAGTTACATCAACTACAAACTAGAGTTAATCACTACATCTAGAATTGTGTGTGATTATAAAAAAATGAGAGAAACAACATCACATATAAGAAAAGGCTATGTGGATTTTATTGAGAAAGTTGAAACAAATAGACTTTATTTATTTTGGAAGAGTATGGTATATAATAATAAGTTCATTTGTTAAATTCTCTTAGTCATAAGCCAAGAAATTTAAAGGTGGCTAACCATAAGCTAAGATGGTTGAATGTGGTTCGTTAAAAGTGATTGTTATGTGCCTAATCATGGCATAGATAACATCTTTATAATAAGATCATATGTGTACAAATGTTTTCTTTATATAATAACGACATATATACCTAGCATAAGTTTAGGGTTAGTGTTTATGTATCTTATTTTTATAAACATGAGTTTCCTCCCTATATTATATATACCATAACTTATCATTTATCAATATAAAAATCAACTTCAAGATTTTATTCATGGAGATTTATTCCTTCATTTAATTGAATTAGTAAGTGCTAGCCAACCATTAGGTGTGCAAGTATCCCAACCATTATTGTGACTGTTATATTATTTTCAATTTATGCAAGTGTGATCCCATTTGGGTACTAGGGATGTAACAAGTGGTATCAAAGCTTCAATCAAGCTTTGTTGGTGTTTTTTGTTAGTTCTTAAAAATAAAAGGGAGAGAAAAATGACAATCAATTACTATCATTTCACCAATCAGGGTTGAGTTTCAAGAGCACTTCCATATCTTTATCAATGAAAAGAGAGAGACATTCTAGCTACAATTGAAGGGGAAATGGTATGTGGATTCCATAAACCTAGAATATTGTGGAATCTAGATACTGTTTTCCATAGAATATACTAACTAGATACAAAAACCAAAGACATGAAATATGGTACTACACATATAATATATTATCAAGGAAAAAACAAGCTACATGAAATTTCATCATTTGAAAAAAAAATTACAAGTTAAATGAGTACATCAATAAAAAAAACATACTAACCTTGCAAGTTCAAAATGCGAGCTATGTAGATCGAGAATTGGATTTGTTCAATCGGTGGGTGATGAAAAAAATAAACAGCTCGCCACGAACAATGTCACAACTATAGCAATTGTTTCACAAAGTCTCTTAAAGTCACGTATATATAGATCAACTAGTCAACTAGCTGTTAACACCGACCAATGAGATAGGAAAATTTTTTGTGGCAATAGCGATGAACTTTCGTGGCAATAGCGATGAACTTTTGTGGCAATTTCCATGAAAATCCCAACGAAGTTAAAAAACCTTTTCGTGGCTATATCGACGAACGTTCATGGAAATATCGATGAAAATCCTGCCCTATTTAAGAAAAACATGAAAATAATGGAAACGTGGAAACATTTCGTCGAATAATCCGCCCATATGTAGTAGTGAGTTATTCTTTAAGGACAGTTTCATGCAAGTGATCTGGTTCATTATATGAATGATTTCTTTGCTTATGGATTCTAATGATGATATTGTGATATATGATGTTATATTATGTTATTATGTATATACAGGTGTTATTGACTAGTTCCTCCTGAGTGTGCTAGACTTTTGATAGGTTGAGGATGACGACAACAACGATGGACCACCTTGGACTTCAGATCGAGCTAGGGAGTGGACTGTTTATGGTTTACATATTTTTATTATTGCATATGTGACATATGACTGATATAATATGATGTTATTTATGGATCGCTGACAGGTTTGTTGATGGATGCAGGCTCACGATAGATTGCTAATCAGACTCACATTTGGAGTAGAGGGTTCATGCACGACAACCAAAGATGTTGAGGGAGAGGTGTGGCAACAACCCTGCCACATCGTACTAGCACTCCCTCTATGGATCGAATGTAGGTTAACGATTACCTAGTTCGAGAGATCCACGATGTCGTGGGGGAAGACTGTGATAGTTTCTCACAATGATTCTAAGGGGAACTTAATAAGATAGGGTCCTTATTATTTGGAGGCCCTCAATCTCCCACTAGGTCACCTGACAGAGTATTGACTCTGTAACGAACCGCCTCGTTACGACAACCGTTCGAGTGATAGGTGCAATTTTTTTTTTTTGTGTGTTGAAGGTGTGTGCGCGTGTGAGGACGTAACAACATACTTAACTCTACGTCGCCACTCGACGACCAACAAGACACGACCACAACAAGTAAAACTGACCACTAAATACGACTGACCTCCCGCCCGTCCTACCCTGCAAGGTTAGGACCTCCAAAACACATAATCAACGCTCAAGCCCGGTTTCCCATCGTCTTTAACAATTTAAGGTCTCAGGGCCGGCGACTGTTCTGAGGAACATGGAGGTATCTACATCCCACCCGACACAACTGACCAAGTGACCAACTGACCACGATCAATTATACATAAGAAGAACAATGCGCCCCTTATGGAAAGCGCGTGACCATAATGAGGATACAAGTTTAGCATAACCACATTCGCCATTTCAACCAGTACCATGAAGTAATTATAAAAGGCCTATGCGCTATTACCACCATTATTAGTGACCTGAGAATCGCGTGTAGAAATTGATTTACATAATACACAAGTAAATCCAATAGCATAAGACACATTATGACAATGAAATTAACATCATTAACTAACCGGTATTACCATTATCGTTAACATTACTACCA
>JZKD02S0218662.1:19167-49363 GCA_000966675.3 Picea glauca | reverse complement strand
CTAACTACAAATGCATACTAATGCATACTAAAGAAACACACTTTTACCTAACGACATATTAGACCAAGTAGATCTTAACTAACTCCTAAGTGTCTAAATATCCTAACAGATTAGGAGTAAGGTTACGTTGAGGATATTTTTCTTTACTGAATTTACTTGTGGGAGTTGGGATGCCTAGCTTGATAGGGAGTGGTAGCTTGACCTTGCGAGGTGAGTAGTGAGCTATACATTTCTGCGATGGTGTGTGTGGCCACTTTATGGCTCGGGGGGCTAAGGGGGAAGAAGAGTACCCCTAGCATTGGCTAGGAGGTACTGGTGATGTCTCATTGATTAACAAGCAGGAGAGGAAGGAGGGACGCCAGTTGCGGGGATCGTGTCCAAGACCTTCGTCCCCATTGTGGTTACGATATTTTTGTTTAAGTTTAATTTACTAAGTTGGATTATATATATGGATGCAACTAGTTACTAGATTGTGTTAAATTAATGATAAGTTGCGAGTTAAAATATAGCAGCATAATGTCTCGAATTTGTAACTAATATGTTGTAGATTCTAGGCATGTAATTTAATTTACTAAGTTGGATCATATACATGGATGCAACTTGTTGCTGGATTGTGTTAAATTAATGTTAAGTTGGGAGTTAAAGGATGGATGAATAATGTCTTGAATTTGTAACTAATCTGTTGTGGATACACCTGAGTCGCATCATTTAAATTATCTAATGAAGATAATTTTCCATAGTTAGGGTGGATTTCCTAATTTCAAAAACCTCCACAACACAAATTCATCAATATCCTCCAGCCATATGCAATAGCTAGTGAAGCATCATCGAACAGTTGACAAATTGAAAATGAGAATATCAATATCTTGATCAGATCAGATTAGGATTAAAATTTACTGTTTTAACAACTCTGTTTTACATTTCAGGGGATTTGCTTTAAAATTTTATTTTTCCTTCCATGATATGCTTGATTGCACCATATTTAACTACACAACACAAGAACAAGAAGGTGATGATGATGATCCTATTGTTGATCTACCTAATGGTTCTTCTTTGGCTTGCAGAAATGCATGTCACTACTTTTCTCCTCAACACAACCTATTTCCAATGATACCTCTCTTGACCATCTCACACTGCTATGTAAACATGGTTTTTATATGAATAAACTAGAAGGGAAACAACTTCCCTCAACACAGTGACCACCATATGCACGAAAGCACCGCTAGCAACCATCGTTGAGGCTTGTTAGCAGAACAGACTAGGATCTTAGGCTAGTAGACCAACCACTTCTATTTTGAGGCAAAGAGTACTAGACTGGAAGTGGGCGATGGACATGTGGAGAGTCACCTTACCAGCAATACTGTCCATTTGAAGGGGCCAGAGTGGTTGAGTCAACATGACACACTACATGGTGGAGATGGGAAAGGCCCATAGGATTCATGACCGTAACTAACTGCCAGGCCGAGAACCAGTCCACTATGCTCGAGGCGTCACGTGCCATATCCAAATAAACTTTTAGTATTTCTTAGACCCCGATGCTACAGAGAGATCTATTTCTAGTACCGTGCTAAAGGTATTTGGGTAACGTCTTCAACAGGATGAATTTTGATTCATTGATGTGGCTTTAGGTACCAACCGAATGGTTGGAGGAAGGGATATGAATTGTTTCTTTAACATGGGCATAGTGTAATGAAGTCTGGCCTATGTCATGATCTTAAGATCTTCTAACATCATGATCAATATGGACTGGTGGGAATCACATGATGCGATAGTCAACGGTAAACTGAGGTGGTGGAGTTGGAGCGATGATGAAGGACAAACAAGTGTGATTGTAGGAACAAAACAAGGAGTATCCTCGATTTTCATTTCTTCCCTATAGCTACAAGAGAGCATGTGCAAGGATGCAAGTTATATGCATACATAGCGCTGAATGTCAAGGGTGTGGTGGAAAGAGTAGAAGACCTTCTAGTAGTACAAAAGGTTGCAGACATGATTTCGAGAAGAGTTACTAGGTGTGTCGCCTAAAGCCAAGATGTAATTTACCATCATCCTAAAACCTAGAACTTAAACGATGGAAAGAAATCCTTATTATATGTTGACCCCTGAGCTACAGGAGTTGAAAGCGCAACTGAAGGAGTTAATCGACCTAGGACTTATACGTCCAAGTGTATCAGCTTGGGGTGCTCTTGTTAATTTCATATGAAAGAAGGATGGGTCACAAAGACTCTTCTCGACTATAAAGGAGTATTCCTTAATGACATTTGATATTTCTCGGAGGATGGAAGATCAAGACAAACTTTTACGCTTGGTACTACAGTGTTGCAAGAGAACAAATTATGGGAAGAGGTCGCAATGCTATCAAGGATTCATTGCTTAGGGAATGTTATCTCTAATGAAGGTATCATTGTGGATTCAGTGAAGTTAGAGTCTATTATGGAGTGGCATGCGTCGACGAATGTCCGAGAAGTGCGCAGCTTCATGGGTTTAATAGGATATTATCGATGGGTCGTCGAGGGTTCATCTAATATAGCAAATCCAATTATGGAATTGCAGAAGAAGAACAAGAAGTTTGTGTGGAATGATAAATGCGCAGAATCATTTCAAAGGATCAAAGAGTTGTTGACGACAAAGCCAATACTAAAAGTCTCTGGTGTGGACAAGGACTTATTGGTATGCACCGACGCATCCAAGGAAGGCTTAGGCATAGTCTTGAGGCAAGATGGTCAAGTGATATCTTACATCTTGAGGAATATAAGGAATCGTGAGGAGAAATAAGCAACGAATGATTTAGATTTGTTAGCCATCATTTATTCCATGAGAGTGTAGAGACACTACTTGATTATACAAAAATTCAAACTAAAAATGGACAACTGTGGTTTACAACACCTTTTTACACAAAATGACTTGAATACTCGGCAAAGGCGTTGGTCATAATTGCTTATTGATTATGACTTTTAGATTTCCTACTTAAAAGGAACAATGGACAGAGTGGCATATGAATTGAGTCGGAGACCACACATATTTTCAGCGATACCTCTTTAAACAAATCTACATGAAAGGATTCTAACTAGAACGCGACGTTGACTGGTATAGAGAGGGTAAGAAATTTTTCGGGCAAGACACCGTGTTGGTACTAAAATTGAGGGTTTACTATGGGCAACAATAGATCTTGAAATATAATAGCTGGATTGACTTACCTCCCAACGACAATTGAGAATTTTTTATCTTATGTGAAGTTCATAGAGCAGTGTACATGGCTCATCCAGGAGTCATGAAGATAAGGACCGACCTTAAGTCCTTACTATTTTGAAAGGGATAAAGGCAGACATCGTCAACTGCGCGGAAAGATGTCTGGAAGGTTGGTAGGTAAAGGTTGAATGTAGACATCTGACAATATTTCTACAACCACACGTTATTTAAAAATTGACATGGGAGGTAATTTCAACAAACTTAACTATTGAAATACTGCTGATAGCAAGGAGGAATGGCCCTATTATCATGACAATTGACACTCTGATGAAGAGTTCACATTTTGTCCCTCTGCATATGCATCAGGCTCCAAATATAGCTAGAGTTTATATCAACAATATTTTGAGACTCACATGCGTACCAAAGGAATCATATCTGATAAGGGATTCGATGTTTGAAAGACAATTTGGACAAGTTCCCAAGAGGCCTTAGGAACACCACTGAACTTTAGTACAATGTGCTCTTGATATAGACAAGATGATCGAAGGAACGAACTAATTTTGGAAGGTTGTGTTGTGTATGTGTGTTGGACAAATAATAACAAAGGGGATGGAGGAAGCGCAGGACTGACATAAGGGTTTGTCGATGCGCAACACGTCGACCATAATTATGAGGGGCCTAATGGCTAGTCATTCCCCATTCTCTGAGGTATTGTGCGATGTTTATATTGTATCCATGGCAAATTGAGGTCAGTGATCCTACGCATGTGATTGAATTGAGTTATTGGTAGATGTTGGGCGAGGGTACACTCACGAAGGAGACAATATGATTTCTCGACCATTACATTCAATAGCTACGACGTCGTACTTTTGATTCGGTCCAGGTATAGTAGGAAAATTTTAGTCCATCCTCAGCTACCTGGGAGGATGCATATGATATGCGTCAACAATTTCCATTTTGGATTGATGGCTAGACATTTAGATATTGTTAAATACTTTATTTCTACATTTGTATATTGTGAAACTTCCGGACAAAGTTTAAAACAAGAGGGAGTGTATGTAACATCCTTTTCTTGTGCACACTTCTGATGTGACTTATTCTTTAACAACACTTGTGTGCAAGTGATCTGGTTCATTATACGAGTGATTTCTTCGCTTATGGATTCAGATGATGATATTGTGATCTATGATGTTATGTTATCTTATTATGTATAGACAAGTGTTATTGACTAGTTTCTCCTGAGTGTGCAGGACTCTTGATAGGTTGAGGGTCTAAGGCATCGATGGACCTCCTTGGACTCTGGACTGAGTCAGGGAGTAGATTGTTTATGGTTTGCATATTTATGTTATTGCATATGTGACATATGAATAATATAATATGATGTTGTTTATCGATCGCTGACAGGTTTTTTGATCGATGCAGGCTGATGATATCTTGATAATTAGATTCACATTCAGAGTAGAGGGGTCATGCACGACAACCAAACATATTGAGGGAGAGGTGTGGTAGCAACCTCTCCACAACCTTCTCTCACTCTCGTTGTGGCTCAAACTATAGTTTAACGATTACTTAGTTCGAGAGATCCACAATTCCATGAGGGAAGATTGTCATAGTGGCTCACGATGATTCTAAGGGTTGCACAATAAGGAAGGGTTCATATTCCTCAGAGGCCCTTAGTCTCCCACAAAGTCACCTAGTGGAGTATTGACTCCAGGGGTTTGACATCTACTAAAATTAGTCAAAAGGCAAGTGGCGCCCTTGGAGAATGTAGTGCGTCTTGAAGGGCATGTCATGCAAATAAAATATGAATGTAAGCGAGTGGCACCCTTGGATCATGTAGTGCATATTGAAGGGCATGTCATGATTCTAACTCTGACAATTTAATAAACCTAGTAGCTAGAAAACTATGCCTCCTTAGGACCTCGTCGGTATTTAAATGAATGATGGTATGAGTAAAGTTTAATAAATATTTTTTTCCCTTAAAAATTGTCACCAAGCCTAGTGAATTTAAAACCTAGGTCTAAGTAAAACATGTGAACAAAAAAAAAACTAAATGGACATGTAACAAGAAGGGGGTAAAGAAAATTCAAACATTAAGAATTAAATTAAAATTTTAATGAAGGATCAAATTATTAAAATGGGTAAACTTTTTTTTATGTCTAAACTTACTAATTTTGATCTTAGATAAAAAGGGTAACTTAAACAAAAGGGGAAACTTAAATAAAAAGGGGAACATCTAACTTAGTAGGGAATATAGCCTTTGAAACTTTCTATTTGTGAACTCAACTAGCCTTTAAGTAAGGAGTCAATCATTTAAGAAATGTAAGGAATAAAGGGACACCTAGGAGCATTTTTAGGAACGCTTTTAGATGGGTGAGGGAAATAGGAAATATTGAATTAATTAATTAATTAATTTTTGGTGCAACTAAGGGATTGAGCTACATCTGTATGGGGAGATTTTTTTAATTAATTGGGCTGGTTTTCATTTATTTCAACCCTTGAAGAAAGTCTGGTAGCAAATTTTAGTAGCAGAAAGGTTTGGGTAATGGAGCCAAGTTTTTTTGATGTATAATGGTATGCGTTTTGATATATTTATAGGTAAGAATATTCTAGATGGATAGTACATGTCATGCCATTTTCGGTGGTATGTGGAACGTCGTATAAATCCTCACGGTTTGAGATTTACGGCCTTCCGAAGTTGAAGAACCCTCATATGATTGGCTTGAAACCCCAAAAGGTCAAAGAAGTCAAAGTGTTTTCAAAGAAGAAATTATTTAAATAATAAAGTGAAGTGACAAAGTCAAAGAGGATTGTTTAAATAATAAAGTGAAGTGACAAAGTCAAAGAGGATTATTTAAATAATAAAGTGAAGTGAAAAAAATCAAACATGATTATTTTAATAATAAAGTGAAGTGAAAAAGTCAAGGATGATTATTTAAATAATAATGTAAATGGAGAACTTTCTAATTATGGAAAGTGGTTATAAGAAGGTTAACCCTAAAATGAGAAAAATGGGTTAAGTGGTCAAGTGGCTATTGGATACATGGACAAGTGGAAAAATGGGCAAAGTTGGACATAGGTGACTATGTGGACAAAGTGGCTATGTGGACAAAGTGGCCTAGAAGATGCTTCTAAGGAAGCTACTTGGAGAGTATAAATAAGAGGCAAGTCTTTCTCATTTTAATTACACTTGAGCATATTGAATATCTATAGGTGACAAGGTAATCAAAGGATATCTAAGTCAAATTTCAGAGGGAAGGTGAAGTAAAGAAGGTCGAAATTCAAGGGAGGATAATTTCTTTTGATGATGCTTTCTAAGGTTTGTTATTTACAGGCCATCTCACCATTTTTGCAATAAATTTTTTTCTAGAATGATTCAGACTGTGAAATTGAGAGGTCATTGATAAAACATATCCAAGTAGTTGTGGTATGGATTTCAACTTGTGGGTGGTTGTATTTTTGGAGTTACACTCTGTGGAAAATAGGGTTTGTGGCTAGTCGTGAAACTAGTCTAAAACAAGTGTTTCGGGTAAAAACACCATAACCTCTTAATAATAGATCCAAATTTAGTAAGACCAAATGTGTTGGTTATAGTACATTATGTAGTATTCTGTGTAATATTTTCAGATCCATACAAAAAACATTCCATTCGGGGAATGCTCTACAAGTTCGCTCTCTAGAATAAGCCATAATACAACAAGGTATGTCATTTTTTCTATAAATCCTTTTTCGAGAGGTTCCAAGTAGTGACATCTGGTGGAATTGCATAAAACACACTAAAGAACATTGCATACTATTTTCAGATATTTATTCATTACAGGTACATAGTTATGATTATTTCAAGTTAGGGTTGTTGACTAATCCAAAACTAGTCATGTGAGACTAAGTAAAGTTTGATGAAAATGCTAGTCTCTTGTTGTTAAAGTTAAAGAAGGTTTACAGGTTGAGGTACAGGTTGGTGCATGTTTGATGCACTTGTTTATGGTACAATTTGATTACGGGTTGTTTGGTCCAGGTTAGTGTATGGTTGATGCACTTTTTTATGGTACAGGTTTATTATAGGTTGAGGTACATGTTGATGCATGGTTGATACATGATTCAAGTTATTGGTACAGTTTGTTTGGTGTAGGCTTATTGGTACAGGTTTACAACAATTTATATCACAGTGATATTGTGACAGTGGTTCCATCATTCTACTTATATTTCAAGGCGGTTGGATGGGGCAATGGCAGGTGGTTGTAGTCACCTTCTGGCTGTAGACGAAGAATATAGGGGGTTGTATTCTCCTTCTGGTTGTAGCCAGAAAACTGGGGAGTTGGAGCTTTCCTCAGGTTGTAGCCTCAGAAACTAGGGGGTTGGAGCCTCCTTCCAGTTGCAGCTACAAAACAAAGGAAGTTGGTGCTTCCAATGAACGTAATTCTTCAAGACATATAAGAAAAAACATTATGTAGTTTTCTCTCGCTTTGGGTTTCCACTTAAAAACAATGGTCTAATGTGTATTTGTATGATTGTTCATTTGTTCATTTTTTATTTACTCTGCAAATATTGGATGATAATGCTACATTGATATAACACTTGCATTATATGGTTAAAAATGATTAAATTGCTCTATCACTGATTCACCCCATCTCTCAGTAATCCAACAGGTTTATCCTAATTAAATTTAATAAAAATAATCTAATGATAGTTTGGGAAACTAATCACTAAGAAAACTCTATAAAAGGGATGGTGCAGGAAGAGTATGGACCATGACGGTTTGGAGTAAAGTTATGTTGCCGATATTTTTTTTGATTGACTTTACTTGTGGGAGTTGGGATGCCCAGCTTGATAGGGAATGGTAGCTTGACCTTGCGTGGTGAGCTGGAAGCAAGAATTTTCTATGATGGTGTGTGTGGCCCCTTTGCGGCTCGAGGGATATGGGGGAATAAGAGTACCCCTAGCATTGGCTGGAGGTACTGATGAAGTCTCATCGATTAGCAAGCGAGAGAGGAAGGAGGGACGCCAATCGCGGGGATCATCTCCAAGTCCGTCGTATCCATTGTGGTTACGGTATTTTTCTTTAAGTTTAATTTACTAAGTTGGATTATATACATGGATGTAACTAGTTATTGGATTGCGTTAAATTAATGATAAGTTGCGAGTTAAAGGATGGCTGAATAATATCTCAAATTTGTAACTAATCTGTTGTAGATTCTAGGGATGTAATTTAATTTACTAAGTTGGATCGTATACATGGATGTAACTTGTTGGTGGATTGTGTGAAATTAATGATAAGTTGCGAGTCAAAGAATGGTTTCATAATGTCTCCAATTTGTAATTAATCTGCTGTAGATTCTAGGCATGTAATTTAATTTACTAAGTTGGATTATATACATGGATGTAACTTGTTGCTGGATTGTGTTAAATTAATGTTAAGTTGCGAGTTACAGAATGGTTGAATAATGTCTCAAATTTGTAACTAATCTCTTGTGGATGAACCTGCGTCACATCATTCAAATTATCTAATGAAGAGAATTTTCCATAGTTAGGGTGGATTTACTTATTTAAAAAACCTCCACAACACGAATTCGTCAATATCGGCCAGCCATTTGCAGCAGCATGTGAAGCCGAGCAATTGACAAATTGAAAATGATAAGATCAGTAGCTTGATTAGATCAGAATAGGATTATTAAAATATACTGTTGTAACAACTCCGTTTTACATTTCAGGACATTTGCTTTAAATTTTTATTTTTCCCTCCACATAAAATAAAATATGCTTGATCTCACCATCTTTAACTACACAACACAAGAACAAGAAGGCGATGATGATGGTGCTATCGTTGATCTTCCCCATGATTTTTCTTTGGCCTGCAGAAATGCATGTCACCGATTTTATCCTAAACACAGCCTATTTCCAACGGTACCTCTCTTTACCATCTCACACTGCTCTGTAAACAGGGTCATTACATGAATAAACTAGTAGGGTAACAACTTCCCTCAACACAAGGATTTGGATTTCGAAATCGACCCTAGGTCCAGGGTTACCAACTCTCGCAAGAACTCCATGCCTGCCCTTCTGTCATTGGATTGGGGTCTCGATTGTTGTGCTCTCGGTACTTCAATTCGGGTTATAGTTCTTTCCCACATCATTGAAAGGGGTTTTATGGGAGACAACCCTTGAGCAATATGCTTCAGCTTGTATGCCAAATGAAAGAGTTGGCGGACGCTCGCAGAGTTATCGACGAAATGCTAGAACGGGTGTGCGTTAGTATTGGAAATTAAAGTTGGTGAATCCCCCTCCATTAAATCCGAAGGGGGACACGCGTTGCTGAGTTTTAGCGGAATTTAGCCACAGGAATTTTTACCTTGCACAATTTCAGTGGTGTCGCCCAGAACCTTGACCATTGAGTCTGTATGCCCCAACATTTCCAGCAAATGCCCTCTTAACTTTTACTTCCTACGCTTTTGGTGGAGAGTCCAGCTCTGCGACCTCCTCTATACACATCTTTTGGCCAGCGAGCTCGGTGATGCACTTCACATGCCCAGGGGTCGTGGCGTCCACCCTCTCGGCAATCCAGTTAACTGGATTGCGTTCATTTGATTTAAATTGTTGTTTCCTTAATAAAGTCACCGGAGTCATCTCCTTAATTCTTTGTCCCTTCACCATTAATGACCGCAATCAATTCCCCGTCATGCCTTCTTATGTACTGTTTGATCGTAGATAATTATGGTGTACATTTGATAATTGATATCGGATAATCATATTGGTAATTGCTAATTGTAATGCTAATTATTATTATGGTGTAGATTTGATAATTGATATCTGATAATCATATTTACGTCGTGTCGTTACGTCGTGTCGAAAGGTGTATACTTATTGGAGATAAGCACAATTACTCACTTTTTAATCTAACATTTTAATCTGATGCTGGCATATTTTTAGTGGTCCTCTCAAATAAATAAATGAAATTTAATATTGATAACTTCCTTACATTTATAAATGTTTATGTTTACTTTTTCACATTTACTTAATATAATTAATAATTTACTGCTCTACTTAGTGCTTGCCAAATTTACCTAATTAACCAGGATTAATATATATAGAATAAATCATTCTATATAATATTCAATATAGATTAACAAGTGTCATATCGTTGCACTTAAGTATTTTATTTTGGGGATATATTTATGAATTTGAATAGAAATATATTTATGAATATGAAGTGACCTGCACGTACCTATTTTATTTTGGGGATATATTTATAAATCTGAAGCAGCAGACTCTTGGATTCATCAACCACTCTTGAATCTGAAGCAGTCTATCGGGGTTTATCAGCCACAACTCAAGTGACTGTGCTAGTGGTAATTGCTAATTGTAATGCTAATTATTTTTGTAGTGTAGATCGATAATTGATATCTGATAATCATTTTGGTAATTGCTAATTGTAATGCTAATTATTTTTATCGTGTAGATCGATAATTGATATCTGATAATTATATTGGTAATCGCTAATTGTAATTCTAATTATATTTATTGTGTAGATCGGTAATTGATATCTGATAATTATATTGGTAATCGCTAATTGTAATGCTAATTATATTTATGGTATAGATTGATATTTGATAATTTAATTGATAATTGCTAATTGTAATACTCATTGTATTGGTAATAGTATTGATAATTGATAATCTATGGTATAGATTTTAATTGCACTAAGGGTACAACTGACCCCGTGAGAGTCTAATTATCCATAAAGTTCTTAACCTCGATTTATACAATGATTTATCAGTTCACCTTTTCCTTTACTAATGTCTCCCATGTAATGATTAATAATCACACCTTTTCCTTTACATTATGGACGTCAAATTTACATGTTCATCCAAGATCGGTAGATGATTAATTGTGACCTTGTGGGAGGGGATCTAAGGTTGGTTTTTGTCAAGCATCTAATTACAGTGCTAAGAGTCTTCCACAACGATAATGACGTAAACTAGAAGTAGAAGGTGATTACCTTCGTGCGCCTTGAATATGGTGGACATGTGTTTCTTGTTATCCTTCTTCCGTCCCCAATGTGTTAGACCAGACCCTTGTGCCTTAGTTCATTGGGCGATTATCTGGCTCCTTGAAAGAATGCATTGTACTGACGATTGGTGTCATCTTAATCTCGCGCTTTTGGAACACGAGGGTCACATGGTTGTTTAAGCCTTCTTTATCTCTTGCGCGATGATTAACAATGACGATGAATGACTTAGTTAATCATTTCCTTGCGCTCATTGAACCTTTATTTCAACTCATGATGTTAGACCCTAGACTCCTAGCGTGCAACAAAACCTTGAAGTAAAGATTGATATTAGAGACTTTAGACTACCAACACGTAAGGAATTGTGATTTGGTGTTTGATATTTAGACCTTAGATTCCTTGTGCAATGAATTACATGATGATGCTCTTGCGCCTCAACTCTAGACGAGAAATGATATTAGGTATATGATTAGATATCCTTATTCCACAATTACAGTCGTTTACCTTGTATTTCTCTTATGTTGTCGTATGTTGGAATAGAAACCATTTCTTGCATCAGGGATGTACTAATCGATAACTCGATTAGCACTCCTGACTTGCGTCATCAATTGTCTTGACGAATAATGGATTACAATATCTACTTACATTGTTATATGTATCACTGAATAATGGTTTATCAACCATTATTGTGCCATTAAAACGTTAATGAATGATCGATGTAAATAATAGACTTCTTGCACCTATGAATTTTATGTCTTGTGTGATGGTTTAGAAATAGTAGATTTTTGCGCCTTGATGATCTTGAACTTTAAGATTTTTACCTTAGGTGTCATCATTAATTGTAGAATGCATTAATGTTGGGTTGTTGTTAAATGGTATTATTACATCGATATGCATGTTGTGGTTCACGGGGATGATGTGTCATCACTGTATCATAATTGATTAATATTGTGTTATTAATGTTCGTTGATTTTTGTGAATGATGTGTCGTTGATATTGATAATTATTTTGATGTTTTAATCTTCCTTTGTAAAGAAAAAAAGATAATAAAAAAATAAATACATTGGCCTATGTACATCTCTTGTGAGTCATAACTACGGGGCCATTACATTCATGTTGCAATGCTCGTTTTTGTTTGTTAGATTACAACGACAGGTTATATTCATCACATAAGGTTGACAATTACCTTAGTTATGGTTGACTATTGTTGACCATGATCAAGAGTATAGTTTAATATATTTTACCTTGCCCATGGTTATCTATGTTTTTCCATGGTTGACTGTGATTAACCATGTTTGAGCTTGACGTGGACCAAATTTTAGTATGGTTGATCATGGTTGAATATGGGTGACCATGCCCATGGGTGACATTCAAAGACCATGTGGTGTCGATTATGCAAGACCATGCTGATTATTTTTAACCATGGTTTACTATGCCACTATCGCATTGCATTGTTGATCAAATTTTGTTCGTGAGATTGCGATATCTATTTGTTCGTCACATGACATCGTAAGGTTATGGCCATCACATTGTGATGTAGGGTTTTTGGTTGACACATTACATTGTTGGAATCGGTTTATCACATTCTGAGAGTGGGTTATGTTCCTCACATTGTGATGTTGATAAATGGTCCTATCAATGAAATGTTGGGATATGTATGTCACATTGCAACATTGGGTTGTGTACATCACATTGTGAAAATGGGTTATGTTCATCACATAGAAGCATTTGGAAATGTTTGTCACATTATGATGATGGGATATTTGTGTTATATTGCGACGAAAAGGCTATGTTTTTTACATTGCGATGACTAGGCTATGTTCATCACATTGCGCAATATGCTTATGTTCGTCACATTACGATGATGGGTCTATGTTCATCACATTGCAATGACAAGGATATGTTAAACACATTGTGACATTACCAATATTGTGATGCTACTATGTTCGTCACATTGAAACATTACTAGGTTCGTCATATTGCAACATCTAGTTTTATTTGTCATCGCATAAGATTGACCATTACCTTAATTATGGTTGACTATTGTTGTCCATGATCAAAAGTATGGTTTAATGTAGTTGAACTTGCCCATGGTTGTCTATGTTTTTCCATGGTTGACTATGGTTAACCATTCTTAAGCTTGACATGGACCAAAGTTTAGTATGGTTGATCATGGTTGACCTTCACCATGGTTGACTATGATTGGCTAGGGTTGACTGCAGGTGGCCATGCCCATGGGTGACCTTCGAAGACCATGTGGAATTTATTATGCATCGACTATGTAATGTATGGTTTATCATGCATTTATTATGCATTGATTATGTAATGTATTGACCATTACCTTAACTATGGTTGACTATTGTTGACCATGATAAACAGTATGGTTTAATGTAGTTGAACTTGCCCATGGGTGACCTTCGAAGACCATGTGGCATTGATTACCTATTGAATATATAATGTATGGTTGATTATGCATTGATTATGGAATGTATTGACCATTACTTTAACTATGGTTGACTATTGTTGACAAGGATGATTTTAGGGGCTAAATTTCTCTCATGGGCTAATTTTCCATGGTTTTTCCAAAAGAGACATTCATTATTTTAAAAATGATTCGCCCAAATTCTATAGGATAAAATTATTTTACCTTAAAAATCGCCAAAATTTTCTAAAAACTATATAAAATCCTTAGAAATTTGAATATTTTTACAAAAATATCGTCAATCATTTATAGTTGGAATATGAAGGATTAGTAAGGTTCACCAAGGTTTCTACATTTTAAAATAAATTTCCATCGTTAAAATCATCCCTGATTGTTGATCATGATCAAGAGTATTGCTTAATGTAGTTGAACTTTCCCATGGTTGTCTATGTTTTTCCATGGTTGACTGTGGTTAACCATGATTAAGCTTGACATGGACCAAAGTTTAGTATGGTTGATCATGGTTGGCCTTCACCATGGTTGACTATGGTTGGCCAAGGTTGACTATAGGTGACCATGCCCATGGGTGACCTTCGAAGAACATGTGGCATTGATTATGCAGGATCATGTTGATTATGTTTAACCATGGTTTACTATGCCACTATTGCATTTCAATGTTGATCAATTTTTGTTCGTCAGATTGTGACATCGAGATTTGTTCGTCGCATGACATGGTAAGGTTATGGTCATCACATTGCGATGTATGGTTTTTGTTTTACACACTACATCATTGGAATAAATTTGTCACACTCTGATAGTGGGTTATGTTAATCAATTACGACATCGATAAATGGTCTTATCATTCCAATGCTAGGATATGTATGTCACATTGCGACATTGGGTTGTGTACTTCACATTGAGACAATGGGTTATGCTCATCGCATAGTGACATTTGGAAATATTTGTCACATTATGAAGACATGATATTTGTGTCACATTGCGACGATGAGGCTATGTTTATCACATTGCAACGACAAGGCTATGTTCATCACATTGCGATAATATGCTTATTTTTGTCACATTATAATAGTGGGGCTATGTTCGTCACATTGCGACGTTAGAGCTATGTTCGACTCATTGTGACATTACTATGCTTGTCATATTGTGACACTACTATGTTCGTCACATTGCAAGATTAGTATGTTCATCATGTAGCAATGTCCAATTTTGTTCATGATATTGCAATGTTGGGTACGATTTAGTTATGTTCGATTATTAATACATTAAATATTATTACCGTACGTATTAATACCTTAACTATTAATATTATTACCTTAACTATAAACTACTAATACCCTAATTATTAACTATTAATACATTATTAATACTTTCACATTTTTTTTCCTTTATCACTAAATATTATTAATACCCTAACTATTAATACACTAGATTTGAACTTGTGACTTCTTAGGAGAAAATACATGTTACTAACCATTAAGCCCACTTAAGTTGTATTATTAAATTAGTAATAAAACATTATTACTATTCTAATAACCCTAACCCTATTGGAATATTAACCATTAAGCCCACTTAAATTGTATTATTAAAATAGTAATAAAACATTATTACTATTGTAATAACCCTAACCCTATGTCCCCGAGGTGTAGGACAACCGGTGACGGAGTGTGTTGTTAAGCCACTCTGTGTTGTTAAAGTCACCGGTTTGAAACCTGCGGGGCAAAAAATCCAACCATGTTAAGGGTTGGTGTGGCTCAAGCCGGATGCGATCCCTGGGTGATTTTGATGGCTTAAATGCCCCTGAGTCGCAGTTTCTCAAGCCACCGTAGCCAACAAGTCCCGCACAAATTAACAAACAAAAAGAAAAATAACCCTAACCCTATAGGAATAATAATACATTATTATTAATCATTATTAATATATAATATAGTCATATAAAATTAAAGTATTAATAAAACATTATAACTATTATAATTAATAGAATATTAACAATGTGATAATACCTGAGACCCCTTGCCAACAATTTGATCGGTATATTAATAATAGTATTAATAAAAATCAATATATTATTATTAAACATTATTTAATAATATATTATTAAAATATTTATAAAAAATTATTACTAGTTAAAAATCCTAACACTACCACTTACCCCCTTAGTAATAAAGTGATGATATTTTAATACATTATATTAATGTTTAGGGTATTAGCAAATTGTTGTGATACCGCTTTAGCACTCTAAAAAACAATAGAGGGTTACACTATAGCTAGAGATGGGAATAAAAATAAATAAAAAAAATTCATACATTATATCAATGTTTAGGGTATTTGCAGAATTGTTGTGATACCCTAGAGGGTTACCCTAGCAGGAGATGGGAATAAAAAAATATATATATTATTAAATTCTAAAAAACTTTATAAATATTTTTTTATTGTCTTTTGATTTTTGTAATGGAGAATCTAAATAAACTTTTGAGAAAAATTGCATAACTGTTTTGTGTAATGCAACTTTTACAAAATCTGAAATCTGAAAATGTAATTGTACAAATCCAAAAAAAAATTATTATTGGGATTTGATTTTTTTAATGAAGAAATGATTTAAACTTTTAAGGAGAATAGCATAGCACTTTCTACAATGCATAGTTTACAAAATTTAAAAATACAATTGTTCTTTTCTAATGTATTTGTTTTTCATTCCGAATATTGTTCAAAGATTTTTTTTTAACAAAAATAACAATTTCAAACTAATCTAATACACCGATAAATTAACTGATAAATTGAAATATGAATTACAATGTATAATTTACAAAATCTAAAAATAAAATTATTTTTTTCCAGTGTATTTGTTTTTCATTCTCAATATTGTTCAAAGAATTTTTTAAATAAAAATAACAATTTCAAACTAATCTAATACTGATAAATTAACTAATAAATTGAAATATGAATTTAAGAAACAATACAAGGTTATACTATAACTGGAGATGAAAATAAAAAATCAAAAAATTAATTAATACATTATATTATTGTTTAGAGTATTCTCAAAATTGTTGTGTTACTAGCTTTAGCAGTCTAAGAAACAATAGAGGGTTACACTATAGCCTAAATTAGAATAATAATTAAAAAAGTACCTTTCATTATTAAATCTCAAAAAACTCAAAAACCCTTTTTTGTTTCCTTTTGATTTTATTAATGGAAAAACGATTTAAAATTTTGAGGAGAATCTCATGACAGTTTTCTGTAATGTAAAATCTGTATAAATCCTAAAAAGGACTTTTATTATTGGGTTTTGACTTTTTCTAATGGAGAAACGATTTAAACTTTTGACAAGAATAGCATAGCAGTTTCTAAAATGCACCGTTTACAAAATCTAAAAATGCAATTCTTTCTTTTTCATTTATCTGTATAAAGTAAGTGTATTTGTTTTTCTTTGTCAACATTCAACATTGTTCATTTATGTGTATAAAGTAAGTGTATTTGTTTTTTATTGTATGATTTTTGCGCCTTGATAATTTTGAACTTTAAGATTTTTACTTTAGGCGTCATCATTAATTGTAGAATGCATTAATGTTGGGTTGTTGTTAAATAGTGTTATTACATCGATATGGGTGTTGTGGTTCATGGGGATGATGTGTTGGCACTGTATCGTAATTGATTAATATTGTGTTATTAATGTTCATTGATTTTTGTGAATGATGTGTCGTTGATATTGATAATTATTTTGATGTTTTAATCTTCCTTTGTAAAGAAAAAAAGATAATAAATAAATTGGCCTTTGTACATCTCTTGTGAGTTGTAACGGCGGGGCCATTACAGTCATGTTGCAATGCCTGTTTTTGTTTGTCAGATTGCAACAACAGGTTATATTCATCACATAAGGTTGACAATTACCTTAGTTATGGTTGACTATTGTTGACCATGATCAAGAGTATGGTTTAATATATTTTACCTTGCCCATGGTTATTTATGTTTTTCCATCGTTGACTATGATTAACCACGGTTGAGCTTGACGTGGACCCAATTTTATTATGGTTGATCATGGTTGAATATGGGTGACCATGCCCATGGGTGACATTCATAGACCATGTGGCGTCGATTATGCAGGACCATGTTGATTATTTTTAACCATGGTTTACTATGCCACTACCGCATTGCAATGTTGATCAAATTTTGTTCGTGAGATTGCGATATCAATATTTGTTTGTCACATGACATCGTAAGGTTATGGTCATCACGTTGTGATGTAGGGTTTTTGTTTGACACATTACATTGTTGGAATAGGCTTATCACATTCTGAGAGTGGGTTATGTTCCTCACATTGTGATGTTGATAAATGGTCCTATCAATGAAATGTTGGGATATGTATGTCACATTGCGACATTGGGTTGTCTACATGCAAGATACCAGATCTAATAAATACACAAAACAAAAATAAAATGCTAGGAATGGTAGAATAACAGTAATATAACCAGCATAATCATCCACAATAACACAAAAATAATATGAGAACAACAACTAAAATAACACTTTGATTCAGAAAGCAATGTTCACAGGCCTCTTCGAGGGGGCAACCTCCAGTCGAGCAACGCTCTGTTACAATAATATCCAAGCTAGAGTTTTCATACTGTCGACCCTTATTTATACTAAATATGTCTATTAAGAGAAGCATCTAGAGGAAGATCCTTCTAGAAGTGGAAGCTTCTATTAGGTCTTCTTACATCCGCCTTATTCTATTTTATTGAAAGCCCTTATTAATATTGACCTTTATTACATCTGAATACATTGATCTACCTATGTGAGGGTTAGGACCTTAATATGTCCGCCCCCTTAAAAACAACCTTGTCCTCAAGGCTTGAGATGTGGGAACTGTTCCATAATGGTAGTTGGTTCCCAAGTGGCATCTGCTAGAGTCATATCTTTCCACTGTACTAGCACTTCCTTGATAGTTCTCTGATGGAGGCGATGCTCATGCTGGTCCAAAACTGCTTCTGGCTGTAGCCATATGGATCCTTCTTCAACTAATTCTGGAAGGTTGGTTTGAATTTGGCACCTGGTTCCAATCACCTTCTTCAAGCATGAAACATGAAAAATAGGATGTAGCTTCGACTGAGTGGGCAGAGCTAACTGATATGAGACTTGTCCCACACACTTGAGAACTGTGTAAGGGCCGTAAAATTTGGGTGCTAGCTTCTCACAATGCTCGGCCTTGAGGGAAGTTTGCTTATATGGTTGCAGTCTCAGAAACACCTGATCCCCTTTTGCAAATTGACGTTTAGAGTGACCTTGATCTGCTTGCTGCTTCATTCTATTATGTGCCATGACCAAGTTCTCTTTAAGGGTACAAAGGATATCCGCTCGGACTGTAAGTGTTTAGTCAACTGCTTGGACCTTCGAGGTACCCGGTAAGTATCCGAGAACTGAAGGTGTCTTCTGTCCATATACCGCTTCAAAAGGAGTCATGCAAGTGGTTGTATGGTATGTAGTGTTGTACCACCATTCGGCGAGGGGTAACCATTGAGCCCACTGGTGTTGTTTTTCAGAGGAAAATCACCTCAGATATGCTTCCAAAGACTTGTTGACAAATTCTATTTGACCATACGTCTAGGGATGATAAGTTGAGCTACGATGCAATTGTGTGCCTTGTAGCTTAAACAGTTCTTGCCAAAAATGGCTTGTGAAAGTTGGGTCTCGATCAGAAACAATAGAGTGTGGCATGCCATGAAGCTTGAAGACTTGGTCCATGAAAATTTGAGCCACCATGGATGCAGTAAATGGGTGGTGAAAAGCGCAAAAATGAGCATACTTGGAAAGGCGATGCACCACCACCATTATGACTAATTTATTCCCCGATTTAGGTAAGCCTTTAATAAAGTCCATAGAGATATCCTTCCAAATAGTGGGGGGAATCAGAAGCGGTTGGAGGGTGCCTAGAGATTTGACTGTTTCTCCCTTGTTGCGTTGACACACCTCACATTCAGCGACAAACTTACGGATGTCCTGTTTCATACCATCCCAGAAAAAAGAACATTTGACTCGATCATATGTTTTGGTGAACCCTGAGTGCCCCGCTGTGGGTGTAGCATGAAGATCAAAAAATACCGTGGATTTGAGCTTGGATTGTTTACTTAAATACAACCGGCCTTTGTATCGAAGCTCATCTTGGAGCCAAGAGTACCCTGGGGGAGCCAGAGCCTTGTTCTGTAGTTATTGGATCAGATGTGAACTTTTGGGATCTTGAAGCCATTCCTAGTGCACAACTTGGAGCCAATCGGGTACAATGAAGGAAAGAGAAAAAAGGGATCCTTCATCTTCATATTTTCGGGACAGTGCATCCACCATGACAATGTCTTTGCCCTTCTTGTAAATGATCTCATAATCATATCCAAAGAGCTTAGTCACCCATTTTTCTTACTCTTGGGAGGAAATGTGTTGTTCCAGAAAGTACTTGAGGATTTGATGGTCAATATTAATTTGGAAGCGTTGCCCCAAGAGATAAGGATGCCACAGCTCAACGACATGCATAATCACCAACATTTATTTTTCATAAATGGGTTTGCCCAGATTCCTTTCAGACAATTGCTTGTTGGTGAAGGCCAAAGGTCGACCCTCTTGCATAAGGACAGCGCCGATGCCACATTCCAACACAAAGGTCTTTTTGAAATTGGAAAGGGCCAGAACCAGAGTGGTGCACATGGTCGTCTTCAAGGTTTGAAAAGCTTGAGCAGCTCCTAGAGTCCAAGTGAAAGAGTTCTTTTTGAGGAGAGTCGTGAGAGGTGCTGCAATCTTTCTGTAGTTCTTCACGAACTTGTGATAATACCCTGTTAGGCCCAAAAATCCATGCAAGATTTTTAGAGTCTTTGGGTGTGGCCAGTCTTGCATAGCTTCAATCTTTTTCGGGTCCACCCTGACGCCATCCTTTCCCACCAGATGACCCAAGTATTCTACTTCTGAGGCACCAAAAGCACATTTGGATTGTTTCAGGAAAAGTTGGTGCTAAGAGAGTAGGCGGAGAACTTGATCCACATGAGTAAGATGGTCTGTCCAGGTTTTTCTATAGATGAGGATATCATCAAAGAAAACTAAGACAAAATGACGAAGAAAAGGGAGGAAGACATGGTTCATGAGGCTTTGGAAGGTGGAGGGGGCATTACACAAGCCAAAGGGAATGACCAAAAACTCATAGTGGCCCTCATCAGTGTGAAAAGAGGTCTTGGGAATGTCGGCCTCTTTCATACATATCTAGTGATTGCCCAAGTGAAGATCAAGTTTGGTAAAGAATTGGGCGCCACTCAATTCATCCAAGAGGTCATCAATGACAGGAATGGGAAATTTGTCTTTGATGGTCAGTTTGTTGAGAGCACGAAAGTGAGGACACATTCTCCAAGAACCTTCTTTCTTCAGTACCATGACAACCGAAGATGAGTAAGGGATCGTACTAGGATGGATGACGCCTGCAGTAAGGAGTTCCTGCACCATTTTTTCAATTTCATTTTTTTGTGCAAAGGGGTGGCAATATGGACAGATATTGGGGGGAAGACTTCTTGGGACAAGGGGAATGGAATGATCATGGACAATGTGGGAAGGAGGGAGTCCTTGGGGAGTGGAAAATACCGTTTGATGTTTAGAAAGGAGGGCTTGGAGGTCTTGGGGCACTGGGGGTGTCTCTATGGCTTGTATGGCATGGAGTTGGGCAATGACACCATAATGACCTTTTTTTAGCAGTTTTTCCATGCGATGAGAACTGATGACCTCAGGTGAACCAACAGTGATGCCTTGGAATTTATATTGGTGGCCTCCTTGGTCGAATTGCATGGTTAAGTTATAAAAATCCATGAGAATGGGACCTAAAGTCCTTAGCCAGTCTGCACCCAACACAATGTCGCAACTGCCCATGTCAATAGAAAACATATGGGATTTTAGGTGGTAGTCACCGATTTGGAGATGCACATTTTCACAGGGCCCGCCACATTTCATAGAACCACCATTGGCACTCATGATTTGGAAATTGTTGACAACATGGATGTAGCAATGGGTTTTTTGGGCAATGTGGCGATGAATAAAATTGTGGGTGCTTCCATTATCAACCAGAATGATGACCTTTCGGTGCTTGATGTAACCGATTAACTTGAGGGTTTGGGGGGCAAAGAAGTCGGTGAGAGAATTGAGGGAAATGATCGGTTCCACTTCGGGAGGGTCGAAGGGAGGGTTTATGTCAATGATTTATGGTGACTCGGGCACAAGGGGAGTGTCAACATCCTCTTATGGAATATCCTCAGAGATGGCCATAAAAAGATTTTGTTCCTTACATTTATGGTCTTGGAAATATTTGTCATCACAATTATAACAGAGGCCTTTGAGTTGGTGTTCAACCATTTCAGCCTTGGTCAATTTTTGGATCTTGAATGGGGGGGAGGGAGTAGTGGGGTTTACTGGTTTAGGGCGAGGGATAAAGGAAGGCTTACAATTTTGAGAGGAAACAATTTGTTGTGCTTTTTTAGCTTTTTTAGTAGCCTACACCCAAGTTTTAGGTCGAGCCATGAGGACATGGGCCCAAATCTCCTCCTTGAGGCCGTTGATAAAACATTCTCGAAAGAAAGCATCAGTCATGCCCTCTGTTCAAAAAGCTAGGCGCTCAAATGCAGCTATGAAGTCTTCTACTGTTCCTGATTGCTTCAATTTTGTCAAACAACCCAAATGGTTGGTGTCAGTGTCAAAGTGTTGATAAAGCTCAATCACAAATTGGGTCCAAGCAATATACCCTTGACAGGAAGTTTTTCTTGATCTAGATGGAGAACACCATACCGGAGTTTGGCCAAATCATCTATAATGTTGTAGAGAGAGAAATAATGTTCCATTTGGGTGACCCAACCAGTGGGGTCCGACCCATCAAATTTGGTTACATCCACCTGTAGAAGGCGTATGTCCTGTTGAAAGTGATGGGGATGAAAGGAATGGGAAGAAGTTTCACCTTCGGTGTTTGTATGTGCATCAGGAAAAGAGTCATCGGTAGGGATCTTGAGTTTGGTGCAGAGTGATGCAAAGACAGATTCAAGCTAGGTGGTCAGTTCGTGTTTGACTTCCACCATTGCAGACTACACAGATGCATTTATGGTGGTATTGATGGATGTATCCTTGGAGGAAATAGTAGCAATGAGTTGTTGCACTTCTTATTGGGTCTCGAGGAAACTAGATTGCAAGGTGTTGAAGCGAGACTCCAGTTCTTGGCTACGGGTATGGGCCATGAGGATGGGTGAACTAAAAAGGGAGCGACCGTGGTCATAAATGTTTGCAGAAAAATGATATGGATGAATGTGATAAGGGAGAATAGATGAATCTAATGGAATAGGTCTCAAATAATGGTGAAAAAATTTCCAGACTTTTTTTTTTTTCACAGCTGCGGGGTTATACTTCGGTCTGAAGAATGCTGCAGTGCTGAAATTGCCAAATTCTTAACCAGAAAGAAATGTGTATTTACTTGGCGACCCGAACACAGATGCGCGGCAATAGATCTCGTCGGTTTAATTTGTTTATGTTTATATTTATGTTCCCCAAGGGTTAGGTATTCAAAGGTTCTATAGACAAGGGTTTGCCCTATGCTATAGCTCTCTGATATACGTGCGGGGTCCAATAGTAGTACTTGGCCTAATATCTCAAGGCACTAACTAAGGAGGATAGACCATACCCTTAGCCGTACTACCCGACTACCCAGGTACTAGAGAGTATCTTCCCGAGTACTGTTCTCGGTGACACTATAGCAGTCCGGCGGTCGATAGGTTTATCTAAAGAGGGTTTCAGGAAATCTAGGCCGATCCGTACACAGGTGTTGTCTGATGTGCTACCACTTGAAGGGGTACCAACAAGGGTTACAAGGGTGGAGAACAGATGTGCGCTTAAGAACCACTTGTATTTCCTGCATGTATGAATCCCTCAAACGCGGGTTTATGCGCGCAATGACAAATCTCTGTGGCTTAAAGATGCCAGAATACTTCTCTACCCTGAAAAATGAAATACCCACAATTTCTGCCAAGGAAAGTACTCTGATACCACTTGCAAGATACCAGATCTAATAAATACATAGAATAGAAATAAAATGCTAGGAATGGCAGAATAACAGTAATATAACCAGCATAATCATCCACAATAACACATAAATAATATGAGAACAACAACTGAAATAACACTTTGATTCAGAAAGCAATGTTCACAAGCCTCTTCGATGGGGCAACCTCCAGTCGAGCAACGCTCTGTTACAATAATATCCAAGCTAGGGTTTTCATACCCTAGACCCTTATTTATACTAAATATGTCTATTAAGAGAAGCATCTAGAGGAAGATCCTTCAAGAAGTGGAAGCTTCTATTAGGTCTTCTTACATCTGCCTTATTCTGCTTTATTGAAAGGCCTTATTAATATTGACCTTTATTACATCTGAATACATTGATCTACCTATGTGCGGGTTAGGACCTTAACACTACATCACATTGTGAAAATGGGTTATGTTCATCACATAGAAGCATTTGGAAATGTTTGTCACATTATGATGATAGGATATTTGTGTTATATTGCAACGAAAAGGCTATGTTTTTTACATTGCAATGACCAGGCTATGTTCATCACATTGCAACAATATGCTTATGTTTGTCACATTACGATGATGGGTCTATGTTCATCACATTGCGATGACAAGGATATTTTAAACACATTGCAACATTACCAATATTGTGATTCTACTATGTTCGTCACATTGAAACATTACTACGTTCGTCATATTGCAACATCTAGTTTTATTTGTCATCACATAAGATTGACCATTACCTTAACTATGGTTGACTATTGTTGACCATGATCAAGAGTATGGTTTAATGTAGTTGAACTTTCCCATGGTTGTCTATGTTTTTCCATGGTTGACTATGGTTAACAATTGTTAAGCTTGACATGGACCAAAGTTTAGTATGGTTGATCATGGTTGACCTTCACCATGGTTGACTATGGTTGGATAGGGTTGAATGCAGGTGGCCATGCTCATGGGTGACCTTCGAACACCATGTGGAATTTATTATGCATCGACTATGTAATGTATTGTTTATCATGCATTTATTGTGCATTGATTATGTAATGTATTGACCATTACCTTAACTATGGTTGACTATTGTTGACCATGATAAAGAGTATGGTTTAATGTAGTTGAACTTGCCCATGGGTGACCTTCAAAGACCATGTGGCATTGATTACCTATTGAATATATAATATATGGTTGATTATGCATTGATTATGGAATTTATTGACCATTAATTTAACTATGGTTGACTATTGTTGACAGGGATGATTTTAGGGGCTAAATTTCCCTCATGGGCTAATTTTCCATGGTTTTTCCAAAAACGAGATTCGCTGTTTTAAAAATGATTCACCCAAATTCTATAGGATAAAATTATTTTACCTTAAAAATCGCCAAAATTTTCTAAAAACTATATAAAATCCTTAGAAATTTAAATAATTTTACAAAAATATCGCCAATCATTTATAGTTGGGATATGAAGGATTAGTAAGATTCACCAAGGTTTCTATATTTTAAAATAAATTTCCATCGTTAAAACCATCCCTGATTGTTGATCATGATCAAGAGTATTGTTTAATGTAGTTGAACTTTCCCATGGTTGTCTATGTTTTTTCATGGTTGACTGTGGTTAACCATGGTTAAGCTTGACATCGACCAAAGTTTAGTATGGTTGATCATGGTTGACCTTCACCATGGTTGACTATGGTTGGCCAAGGTTGAATCTAGGTGATCATGCCCATGGGTGACCTTCGAAGAACATGTGGCGTTGATTATGCAGGATCATGTTGATTGTGTTTAACCATAGTTTACTATGCCACTATTGCATTTCAATGTTGATCAATTTTTGTTCGTCAGATTGTGACATCAATATTTTTTCGTCACATGACATGGTAAGGTTATGGTCATCACATTGCAATGTATGGTTTTTGTTTGACACACTACGTCATTGGAATAAGTTTGTCACACTCTGATAGTGTGTTATGTTAATCAAATTACGACATCGATAAATGGTCCTATCATTCCAATGCTAGGATATGTATGTCACATTGCGACATTGGGTTGTGTACTTCACATTGAGACAATGGGTTATGCTCATCACATAGTGGCATTTGGAAATATTTGTCACATTATGAAGACATGATATTTGTGTCACATTGTGACAATGAGGCTATGTTCATCACATTGCGATAATATGCTTATTTTTGTCACATTATAATAGTGGGGCTATGTTCGTCACATTTCGACGTTAGAGCTATGTTTGACTCATTGTGATGTTACTATGTTTGTCATATTGTGACATTACTATGTTCATCACATTGCAAGATTAGTATGTTCGTCATGTGGCAATGTCCAATTTTGTTCGTGCAATGTTGGGCAAGGTTTGGTTATGTTCGACTATTAATACATTAAATATTATTACCCTATAAACTACTAATACCCTAATTATTAACTATTAATACATTATTAATACTTTGACATTTTTTTCCCTTTATCACTAACTATTATTAATATCCTAAGTATTAATACACTAGATTTGAACTTGTGACCTCTTAGAAGGAAACACATGTTATTAACCATTAGGCCCACTTAAGTTGTATTATTAAAGTAGTAATAAAACATTATTACTATTGTAATAACCCTAAACCTATTGAAATATTAACCATTAAATGCACTTAAATTATATTTTTAAAGTAGTAATAAAACATTATTATTATTGTAATAACCCTAACCCTATAAGAATAATAATACATTATTATTAATCATTATTAATATATAATGTAGTCATACAAAATTAAAATATTAATAAAACATTATAACTATTATAATTAACTGAATATTAATAATGTGATAATACATGAGACCCCTGTGTATATTAATAATAGTATTAGTAAAAATCAATATATTATTATTAAACATTATTTAATAATATATTACTAAAATATTTATAAAAAAAATTATTAATTAAAAATCCTAACTCTACCACTTACCCCGTATTAATAATGTGATAATATATTAATACATTATATTAATGTTTAGGGTATTAGCAAGCACTCTAAAAAAACAATAAAGGGTTACACTATAGCTAGAGATGGGAATAAAAATAAATAAAAAATTAATACATTGTATACATTATATTAATGTTTAGGGTATTTGCACAATTGTTGTGATACCTTAGAGGGTTACCCTAGCAAGAAATGNAAAAAAAAAAAAAAAACATAATTAAATTCCAAAAAGCTCTATAAATAATTTTTTTATTGCCTTTTGATTTTTTAATGGAGAATCTAAATAAACTTTTGAGAAAAATTGCATAACAGTTTTGTGTAATGTAACTTTTATAAAATCTGAAAATGTAATTGTACAAATCCAAAAAAAACTTTTATTATTGGGTTTTAATTTTTTTAATGAAAAAATGATTTACACTTTTAAGAAGAATAGCATAGCATTTTCTACCATGCATATTTTTCAAAATCTAAAAATACAATTGTTCTTTTCTAGTGTATTTGTTTTTCATTCTCAATATTGTTCAAAGAATTTTTTATCAAAAATAACAATTTCAAACTAATCTAATACACCCATAAATTAACTGATAAATTGAAATATGAATTACAATGCATAGTTTACAAAATCTAAAAATACAATTGTTTTTTTATAGTGTATTTGTTTTTCATTCTTAATATTGTTCAAAGATTTTTTTTAACAAAAATAACAATTTCAAATTAATCTAATACTGATAAATTAATTAATAAATTGAAATATGAATTTAAAAAACAATAAAAGGTTAGCCTATAACTAGAGATGAAAATAAAAAACCAAAAATTAATTAATACATTATATTATTGTTTAGAGTATTCCCAAAATTGTTGTGTTACTGGCTTTAGCAGTCTAAGAAACAATAGAGTGTTACACTATATCCTAAATTAGAATAATAATTAAAAAAATACCTTTCATTATTAAATCCCAAAAAACTCAAAAACCTTTTTTGTTTCCTTTTGATTTTATTAATGGAAAAACGATTTAAAATTTTGAGGAAAATCTCATGACAGTTTTCTGTAATGTACGCTTTACAAAATCTGTATAAATCCAAAAAAAAACTTTTATTATTGGGTTTTGACTTTTTCTAATGGAGAAACGATTTAAACTTTTGACAAGAATAGCATAGCAGTTTCTAAAATGCACCACCATTTACAAAATCTAAAAATGCAATTCTTTCTTTTTCATTTATTTATGTGTATAAAGTAGGTGTATTTGTTTTTTTATTGTCAACACTCAACATTGTTCATTTATGCGTATAAAGTATTTATAAAAATGCAATTCTTTCTTTTTCATTTATGTGTATAAAGTAAGTGTATTTGTTTTTTATTGTCAACATTCAACATTGTTCATTTATGCGTATAAAGTAAGTGTATTTGTTTTACATTGTAAACGCTCAACATTGTTCAAAGAAATTTTTAGAGAAAACTAACAATGTTAAATTAATTTAATAAATTGATAAATTTAATAAATTAATAAATTTAATAAATTGATAAATTTAAATGTAGATTACATTAAGTAAGTGTATTTGTTTTTCATTGTCAACATTCAACATTTTTCAAAAAAAAAAAAAAGACAAAACTAACAATGTGAAGCTAATCTAATAAATTGATAAATTTAAATGTGGTTTACATTGATAAATTTAAATGTGGATGACTTTAAAAGTAACAATATTTTCAAGTTGGTTTAGGTTTTTAATCAAATTTAATTTCTTAAATAAAACATTGTTTAGAAGTTAATTTTGGTTTTAAAAAGTTTTAAATGAAAACAATGTTTTAAAACAAATTTAGATTCTAGAATCTGTCAATTTAGTGTAAAACAAAACCACCTATCATAACCTCTAAACACATCAATGATATTATAACATATTTTTAACCATATAATATATTATATGGAGAAGATATTTAAAACCTTCACTCCTCCAATAAGACCAAATGCTACTTGACAACCCAAATCTCTAAGATTTAAAAATATTCCACATAGTGGTTACAGCAAGGTTACCATTAACATAGACAAATGCTAATAAGTGTATCCAAGGAGGGGCTTATAGACTGATAAAACTAAGCTTTCATACTGAAAATGCACTTACTTCTAAAACGAAAAGTCATGAATACAACCTTTAAATTTTGTGAGTTTCCCTTTTTATGAATACAACCTTTAAATTTTGTAAGTTTCCATTATATTGTTGTTTTGGGAAAAATATTTAGAATCCTAACAATTATCCACTACCCTATCCACTTAATATTACTTAGAGTTATTCAACAACGCGTTAATTTGTTTAGCAGACGACTTCTTCGTTCCAATCCAAACATGTTTCAATTGTCGTGCCTCATTGTCATTAGCAGCAAAAAGCCACAGAATGAATTAAACAGAGACATCCAGATTGATAGTGGAAGGAAATTAAACTTCCAAACGGTCGATATCAACTGCCTCTCAAAATTGAATAAAATCGAATACGATTTGGTTGAAAGAGTGAAAGGGAGTTCGGAATATTACCCTAGCAGAAATATTAACCTTAGCTAATCCACTCCTCTCGCGTGGCATCTAACATTATGACACCCGCTAATCCACTCCACTCCTCTTTTATAATTTTTGGTAAAAATTAAAAAGTAAATTTTAAACAGTTGTGTGTCCATGTCAATATCTGATAAAACTACACTTGCTACCACTGTAAAAGGTAAAAACTTAATAATAAAGAGGTCATTTACTAAATTATGCTTCTTCCTGGAAAGTGATAAGTCATTCCCGGCAAGTGATAAGTCAGTTTAGTAAATTTTTTTAATAATTTTTTTAATCATGTTTAATAAAATTTGAAAAATAAATACGATAAATTAATAAATACAAGAAAATTAATTCTAAAAATATGTCAGCATCTTCAATTCCTAATTATTAAATCAGATTTTATAATTAAAAAATTGATTAACCCATTAATTTCAATGGGAAACGCCTATCCTCGTAAATATAGACTTCGTAGTAACTTGTAAGTATCTACTAAGTGTATCTTAAGATTTATTACATATACATACACTTAGTATCTTGCAAGTACCTACTAAGATTTATTACTGTGCACATTTACACGTTGATTTCACCTGATCAAAATTTTGATATAGATAATTGTTGACGTGTGGATATTGTATCCACCTCTCAAATACAGGTTCAGAGAAAATAAGCGCTGCAAGCCGTCAAATTCCAAGCTTGATTCCGGTAAATCTCCAGGGTTTTTACTATTCCTGTTACCAATCAAACCTGGCTCGGAACCCAACAACCCACGGCTAAATGAAAAAGTTAGTCGTGTGGAATCTGGATGACCACCGTCACACCACTAAAATTAGATAGAATCTCTCGTCCAGTCAGCGCAAGCAACGGGACAGAGAGGGAATATCCGTCATCTTCTTTGATACGATTTTTATCCTGTTTTGTCGCAGCAATTTTGTTTCGGAGGTTTTATTTATTTATGGTTTTTTCCCTCCAGGCGTGTACGG
>JZKD02S0218640.1:10883-21859 GCA_000966675.3 Picea glauca | reverse complement strand
TCGCTTCCACCTTCCCGCAATCTGAAGAGGAAGCCATTAGTAAGGCCCAACAATATGACCTTATATACGCACAGTCAGTGTATTTATACACGGTACTTCCTGACCTTCCAAAACCTATGCCATTTGGCCAAGACAAACCTGGCATGTCTCACTCAACAGATGGACTCATAGGTACCACCACACACCATAGTCCACAACCCCAACCACCACCAATGTATGGAACACCTCAATACCCGCCTGCATATGGGGGCACTTCTTATTACCCCCCACCACCTTATCAACAACCATATCCTGTTTCTATACCTCCACCTATCAGTGGACCACCACAGGCACCTCCCATACATCCACCTCTTCCAGCCACTAGTGGTACTCCCTCAACATCAGCTTATAGTACTAACGAAGGCGCTACGCCTTCCTATGTACCCTATGGCTCAGTACCACCACAAAATCCATACTTCCCATTTCCAGGTCCTCCAAAACCCATGGTCCCCCCACACCTACATGCGGGGGTAAATTTTGTTCAACCTTCGGCTGCTCAACAATATCAAAATTTTGAACAGTTGAACACAGCCAACCCAACTCATCCTTCGAACAATGCCAGAAAGAAAGGACGGAACATGAATAACAATAACCCGGGTCAAGGCGGGAATCAACCCCCACAGCACCAACCCACTGGGGGCAACCAGAACCAAGGGAACCAAACCCCCCAAGGGGGAAACAACAACAAACGCCCAGGGCGAAATAATGTTAAAACCATCCACTCACCATTGCCCCCAGATCGCTAATTTCAAAAGGTTGAAAGACTCTGGGAGCCTTCCCCCGTCTCCTGCACAAACTGCCCCTCAGCAGGCACCACAACAGTATGTGCAACAACCACCTCCTGCGGTGCTGCAAAATCCTATACCACATCAAGGTGTGATAAACACCCAACAGGATGCACACCATCCCCCACCCTAGGTGGGCCAATACCATAACCCAAACAATCCAACAGAGCGAACGATTCTCCTCACCAGTGAGGAATAAATCCTTCTGCAAACACGCAATCGTCAGTATCCAGCTAAGTCCACTCCTATCTCTCCAGAGACAAACCCTACACCGACGGGACCCCAGTTGGTGATCCCTCGCCCTTCCGCCGAACCCCCACTACGCATCCCTCGCATCCCCTAGCGCAGGAATGTCCACAACCCACAGGCCAGAGCCGCTCATAATTATAGCTTGGTTGATGACTTAGTGCAGTCCCCGGCTGCCATGTCAATCTTAGAAGTCCTCCAAACTTGTCCTACACAACGAAAGTCTCTACTTTCCGCCTTGAGGGCAGTCGACCCTGCAGATACTCGACTCATCACCTTTGATCTTGACAATAGCGAACCTCGTCTTCCCGCCTTGGTCGCTATTCAACTACCAGTAAAAATACAGAACATCACCATTCATCGATGTATCATCGATGAAGGGGCATCTACATGCATCATGTCCAAAACCGTATGGCAGAAATTGGGTTCCTCGGAACTCATACCCTCCGCCATCACATTACGAGCTTATGACGGACAACCATCATCTTCTGAAGGGCTCTTTCAAAATGTCCCCGTAGAACTCGGGGGCAAAACTATTCTCATTGACATCGAAGTTATCGACGCCCCACTCGATTACAATATCTTGTTCGGCCGTAGCTACATATATGCTATGAAGGCAGTGGCATCATCCGTCTTTCGCACAATCATGTTCCCCCACAACGGAAAGATTGTAACCATCGACCAAGTCTCACATTATGAGCCAAACCCCTCTGCCAACCTCAATAACATTCTTCCCCTCATTCACACCAACAAAGACGCATATCCACTTGTCGAGATGGGTCCTGGGATTTTCAAAGATCCATCTTTGTTAGGGACGTACCATGGAGCACCACCACTCCTTCCCCCTAATCAAGTATGCGTCGTTTCATCTAAAGAAACTCACACAGAGGATGATCATCCTCCTCAGGAGGCTTCAATCATCCCTGACGTCTCAATAGTCGCAGAACCACTCCCATCAGAGCCTCCTGCACACTCGTCGACCTCAACATTCCACAAATCCACATCCCCTCAAGGGAATAATACCGTTCGGGAGACACTTCCCTCACCTCTCACTCAAATTCCCTTCTTTTACCCTCCACCTGGTATTGAAGCTTTCCAGGTAGCCGCAACGCTCACACTACCCAAAATGGTGTTAGCAATCCCAGTGTGGTATTTACATCCACCTGACTTGGTCCCTCGCCCATCTCTTCCCCCACAAGAAGGTCTCCCAATGATGATTCCCGTCCTCACCCCCACTACCCCCATACTCCCTACCCCCTCTACTCTAGCTGGGGGCAGGCGGAAGAATAAAGAGCCCACAACTCCACTTCCTCCACACATCCCACCACCTTGCGCACTTTGTGAGAAGGAGGGACACCAAACCAACAATTTCCCATCCCTACCTGAATTACGGAATTTAATTCCACTCGATCTAACTCCCACAACACCCATTACTACTGCTAGTCCTACTACCACCCAACTTTCCAGTAGTAAAGGGATGAGGACCAAATTCGCGTGTGCTATCTGTTCTGAATATGGCCATTATACCCATCACTTCCCAGCACTGCCATGCTTTCGGCAGACATTAGAAACGGTACGCCAGAACGTCCAGAACAACCCACACCCTGCTACGTCCTCACCCAACATCACTGACATTCGCTATGTCACCACTACAGTCAATGAATGTATGAGATGCCCTTGCTCTCTTTGCGATTCATTAACCCACTTTACATACCGGTGTCTGATGATCCTCGCATACAGGCAACGTCAATTAACCCTGCGTCACCAACCCACAACGGTGGTAATTGACATTCCTTCATCACTTGAGGATCTCCATATCATTTCTCCAGAACCCGAGGCACTCCCAACGCCTCCATGGTTCTTACATGACATCTCTGAGGATTTACCCCGCAACCCCCCCAACTCTCTTGCTGATTCCCCTGCGGAGATTCTCCATCGAACCACCATGGGTACCCCTCAGTATTTTAACATATGCTTTATGTCGACTGAACCCTCATCATCTCCTAGCATTACCCCCTCTGTTTCTTCAGCAGGGGGAAACCACATTGGCACATAGATCACTCCTCACGATCCATTATATTCCTGTCGTTTCCAATGCGACGAAGAAATACTGGAAGAGATACAATGCCCAGACTCTCCCTGGGACGCACTACATCATCGTGCACTCTTCCTTCCACAGGAAGCCCTCATGCCTCCTACCTAAAATCCCATTTACGCGGTCGAAACCAAAGATTTTATCCCATCCGGGCCTATCGATTGGTTCAACAACCCCATTCCCTCCCCCAACGCGTTTGAAGAAGGCAATCTGGCTAACATTTCCCCCACCATCAAAATCGACATTTCCATCAAAAAGGGCATCGTCGAAGAAATCATCATTGGAGCTGCTTGCACTCCTCAGGAAATTGCCGCATATAAAGCCCTCTTCCAAGAATACAGGGATATCTTTGCCTGGTCATACACGGAGATGCCTGGCCTCGACCCATCTATTGTCGAACATTGCATCGACACCTGGCCGTACATCACACCAGTTCGCCAGAAACAACGACCGCTACACCCATCTAAAGCCGCAGCTATCAAAGCCGAAATTGACAAATTACGCACGGCCGGGTTTATTTACCCCATCGCTTACACTTCATGGGTTTCCAACCCTGTACCCGTCGATAAAAAACATGGCACTATTCGCGTCTGCACAGACTTTCACGATCTCAATAACGCATGTCCAAAAGACAATTTTTCAACGCCCTTCATCGATCAAATTATCGATGACTGCGCTGGCCACGAGGCTCTCTCTTTTATGGACGGATTCTCTGGCTATAACCAAATTCAAATCCACCCAGCCGATCAGTACAAAACCGCATTCATTACCCCGTGGGGTACTTTCGCATACCGTGTCATGCCTTTCGGCTTAAAAAACACCGGCGCAACCTTCCAGCGGGCGATGACATACATATTTCACGATCTGGCTGCAATCATCCTCGCCTACTTGGACGACCTCACAACTCGATCCAAGAAACGCACCCAACATCTCGATGATTTACGAATCATCTTTCAACGGTGTCGTCAGTATAAAATCCTCTTGAACCCTCTCAAGTGTGTGTTCTGCGTCACCGCAGGGTGCCTCCTCAGTTTTATCGTTTCCCAAAGCGGTATTACCATGGACCCCCTTAAAGTCAAAGCCATCACCGAAATTCCACCTCCTCAGAATTTACGACAACTGCAGAGTCTACAGGGAAAAGCTAACTTTCTGCGACACTTTGTTCCTGATTATGCCATCCGTGCACATGGTTTCCTTCGCTTACTACGTCACGACATCCCTTTTCATTGGGACGACTATGCCCAACAGTCGTTTGACGATCTTAAAGCAGCACTTTCAAATGCACCTTTGATTAGTGCACCTGACTATAATTGCGACTACATCCTCTATGTATCAGCATCAGTTGTATCAGTAGTCGGCGTCCTCGTCCAACTCGGAGATGACAATCGTGAACATGTCATTTACTACGTTAGTAAGAACCTCTCGGGACCACCCTTGAAGTACAAACATGAAGAGAAACTTTCTCTTGCAGTTGTCCTCGCAGTCCAGAAACCGCGTCATTACATTCTGCTTCGCACCACCAAGGTCGTCGCAGATTCCAACCCTATGCAATACTTGCTCAGCCGTCGCCAAGTTAACGGAAAATTTGCTCGATGGATTGTTATCCTCTGGGAATACGACCTCGAGTTCTCAACACCTAAGAGTAAGAAGGCCCTCGTTCTCTCCGAACTTGTCACAACCCTTCCCTCTGACACCACCAGTCCCCCCGTCAACACCGACTTTCCTGATGAACATCTCTTTTACATCACCTCAGATGATCCTTGGTATGGTGACCTCCTCGTCTACCTACGAACTCAAAATTTCGGTAACCATCTATCACGAGATGATCGTCGGCGTATTCGCCATCAGGCCCCCCGCTACCTCCTCATCGGAGACATCCTATATCGGCGGGGCATCGACACCATTCTTCGTCGTTGCCTGACTATTGACGAGGCCGACAGAGTCTTCAACAATTTCCACAGCAGTGCTTGTGGGGGCCATCTTTCGGGTATATCCAAAGCTTAAAAGATTATCCGAGTCGGTTACTTTTGGCCTACCTTATTTCACGATTGCATTCATGCCGTGAAACGATGTGAGCAATGTCAGCTCTATGCCAACAAAGCCCGTGCTCCCCCCACTCTTCTTCACCCTGTCATTATCGTGGACCCCTTCTGTAAATGGGGCATCGACTTTATGACTTGTAATCCCCCCTCCAGCAATGGTCACAAATACATTGTTGTCGCCGTTGATTACTTCACCAAATGGGCCGAAGCTATGCCCACTTTCAACAACACCGCTGACACTGCAACGCGCTTCTTCTTTAACCACGTCATATCCCGTTTTGGCGTACCACTCCAAATTGTTTCCGATCATGGGAAACACTTCGAGAATGAGATTTTCATCGAACTCTCATCTCGGTTAGGCTTCTCGCACGAGTTCTCCTCACCATATTACCCTCAGTCAAACGGACAGGTCGAGGCAGTGAACAAAGTCCTCAAGACCATGTTACAACGCACGGTTAATAAACATAAAACCAATTGGCATCATATGTTATTTTCCGTGCTATGGGATTATCGAACGGCAGTAAAGACCGCTACAGGTTTCACGCCATTTCATTTAGAACATGGGGTCGAGGCAACTCTTCCCATCGAGTGCGAAATTCCCACCCTTCGCACCGCAATTGAGCTATTACCTGACACTGCTCCAATGGAGTAGCGCTTGCTGAACTTGGAGTCGCTGGATGAAGATCGCCGATCTTCATTACAGAACAACGAGGCATCTAAAAAATGATCCAAAGATAACTTTGATCGCCATGTCAACCTTCGTTCATTCCGAGAAGGCGACCTCGTCCTGGCCTATGATATCGCTCATGATACCTTTGGCCATGGAAAATTCGAATCATTTTGGCATGGCCCTTACATCATCCAACATTGCCTCACCAAAGGCGCATACATCCTGGCCTCCCCCGAAGGCCTCTCGCTCAAGGAACCCATCAATGGGTTATACCTCAAGAAATTTTATGCTTAGAAGTAGTCATTCTACTTTAGGTTATTTTTTCTTGTTTAGTGTTTTTAATCTTTTTTTCCTACCCTCTCGTCTAAAACTATCCTTTGTGCTATTGACAGATGCGCTCTCTACCCGCCTACCACATTGGTTACGCCGACGGCGCCAGCCGTTGGACACAAAATCTCGCTTCGGCAGCTTGGGCTTTATATACCCCCTCACATGAAATGCTACATTCAAGCAGCATTTGTTTGGGACCAGCAACCAACAACCAAGCCGAATACACTGCGGTTATTGGCCTCCTGGCCGACGCCCAACGTCATCATATTCGCCACCTTAGCGTCTTCCTCGACTCTCAACTAGTCGTTCTCTAGCTCAACAATGTTTACCATGTACGCGATCCGTGCCTCTTTCGCAAATACCTGTAGGTTAGATTATTATCTCGACATTTTGATTCCATTACATTTACACATATTCCAAGACAATTGAATCAAACAACAGATGAAATAGCTAACATGGTGTTAGATTGGCATATATCACACATACATAAAACATCTCATCCATCCTGTCACAACATATAGATATAATAGAAATTATCATCATCAACAAAACAAATACATGTAGACAACATCAGGATCTCAAAAAATATGTATACTCATATATATATCAAGGCCTCCCCGACCATCCGACTGTTTACATACACAAAATACATATGCCCGCAGGCTATCATAGTCCCTTGGTACAAAACTCGGCTCACCAGCCTATATACAATCAAAAAGTATACATCATAAATCAGGGTTCCTCTATCACACCCCCACCTTCTCCTCCCTCAAGAGGAGGTGGTGGCCCACCCCCACCTTCCCCAGGCGGTGGTGGTGGCGCACCCGCAGGACCCTCCTGCCCCGGCGACAGGTGTCCACTCGTCATCGCGGCGAGCACAGATGCTCGTCGCACTATACTCCGCCATGGTGGCGGTACTCCTATACACTGCTCCAGGAACCCCTCGTCCTAGATGCGGATCCACATGCCCTTAGGCACGTCCTGTAATACCGTCTTCAGATGACAGCGTATATCATCAAAATCTACTCCGACTGCCGCCAGAGGAGCATGTGACGGCCCTGCACCAGGATTGTCGAACCGACGCCTCCTCACTACCCTCTCAGGCTCTGCTAGTCGCCCCGCGGCCTCATCCTACTGACGCCTCCCTCCATGCGGCAGTCTCTCTGGCTCTCGCGGAACCGATGCTCTCTGCAACTCCACCTCGCGCCCGCGAGGTGCCACATCTGCACATGCACAAAACAACAAACAAACGATCGTATCAGCGTCTATATCACATATGAACTGGTATGTCAAAAGATAACATAAATAAAAAACATACACAAACTCAACATACCTCGATGGTCAAATACCTCCCTAGGAGGCAGCACCATGTCCGGATCCTCCCGGAAGTCCACCCCAGCATAGGGGTACCGAAGTATGACCTGCGACATCTGCCGCCATATCTGCGCCGCCTGCGCCGTAAAATAATGCCCACCTTCGCCACCACTATGGAGAACCAAAACTGCAGACCACCGCCTCAGTCGCGGCTCTCATGCCCCATGCGCCTCTAGTAGAACCCTCGGGTGCAGCATCGACACCCTCTCCAAGAACCAGGCTACCAGGATCGAGCCAAACACAAACTCTCATGTACCTGTGGACCGACATCGTTCCAACTGCGCGATCATCCGCACATGCGGCATAAGCCCCCAGACGAACTACTCACGACCCACCACCACCCTCTCCAGCACCATCAACTGGCCACCACTAATCCGTTGGGTCGCCAGTGACCCATAGACATGAACAATCATCGCCGCTATGCAATGATGCGCCAACAAATCTATACCACTGACACTCACTACAGTCCCAGACATGTAGTTCTCGCCTGAGCAAAATTGCTCAGCGATCGTCACCAGGGCTGTGTCCCTCAGCAGCACAGGCTCTGTCGGTAGGGGCGTACCCCGAAAGGGGAGCCCAGTCAAAAAATAGACATCCTCCACCGCAGTGAAGGGGATCTGCTCTCCTCGCACGAGGAAGCAGTGAAGATCCAGACTCCACATCTGGAGCAGGAACTGGAGTAAGTACTCCTGTGCCCGTATCAACGGGCACTCAAAGAACTTTAGCAACCCAAAGGTTGCTAAAGTCACTCGCACCTCAGGCCCTACATTGGCCACTGCATCTCGTAACTGCGACCAGTCTCGCTCATGCCACCGAACAACCATAGTCATTGCTAGCCACCTGCACACAACACAGAGTCCTATATCAACATATGCAACCATCAGATGCATCAAAAAGACTCATTTTTTACCCTTTAACCTTGCCTCACAGGCGCGATTTTTTCACCCACAGGCGCGCACATACGCACGCCTGTTCACTACACAGGCGCGGTTTTTTCACCCACAGGCGCGCACATACGCGCACCTGTTCACTACATAGGCGCGCATATATGCGTGCCTGTTCATTACACAGGCGCGCCCTTGAGCGCGTCTGTCCAAACTTACAGCCGCGCTCAAGAGCGCGACTGTCCACCTCACAGGCGTGCACTAATGCGTGCATGTCCACCTCACAGGTGCGCCCCTAGGGCGCACCTTAAATTCTCCCTCACGTGCACCCATGCGCGTTTATTCGACGGACAGGTGCGCACATATGCGCGCCTACCACTGAATCGCCTGCGCATGTGGGCCCACATCCTACAAAAAAATTCCCTCAAACCCTCTGTACGGCCCCCCGTACCTACCCTGCCGCAAAATTGGAAACCTATTTCTATGCACGATGATTAGACCACTAACCTGATACTCGCACCTCGTCGATCAGATACCCCGTGCTCCCTGAAACTCCAAATCTCCTCTGCAATCTGCTCGTCCAGTCACTGTAGAAGCAGGTACAAATGAGGTGGCAATGTGGGCCCTACAACTATATATAGGCCTTTTGCCAAACTTCCACTCAACATTTCGAGAGCCTGAGGTGTCCATTTTTCAAACCGTCTTCAGCCACGGGATCAACATCCCGCCTCCTATATCATAGCCGTCCCTGGGTCACTTTTCATCCTGAGCCCCCGGGGCGCCTTTTTTTCATATCATGGTTAGGTACGCACGCGCATTGTCACATTTGTCAAATACATGCTCATATCTTTGATTCCCTTTAGATATTGTTCACTTTGGGTATTTGGTTGTTATGTGCGCAGGTACTTGCTCATCGGTCATCAACATCATCCCTTCAGGTATATCTTCAACACTGGCATATAGTCTTCCCCCGTTGTACTGCATTTACATTTTCCAGTCACACCCTCTGATATTTTCCTTTAGGATCCTCATTCCCAGCTCTACAGTACTCACACCTCCTTTTGCATCATCGATACTGTAACCCGGTAGCATTCTCACCCACATGAGTTGTCCCATTCATAGCACCTTTTGGCACTTTTGACACTCATGTTGTTCTTCATTACCCTTTAGGGATGGGAGTCCCGGTTGTCTTTTATCATGTTGCGAATCAACCACATACTTCTTCTCCTCATTTTGCTAGCTTCCCATATGGACTTCCAGATCATCTCTTTATGGTTCTATTCTTTTTACCTGCACCTCCGCAGGATCATGAACCCTCCATTTCATCCCCCATCAGTTTTCCCATCTGTGAACCTACCTTCACTTCATTTACCTCATACAGAAACTCGCCAATGGGGCCCCCACCCTTAATTTGTTTTCCCAGAAATTTCTGCCCTCCTTGGGGCACTCATTTCACACCGGGGAACCCGTTTCTGTATTTGTACATTTTTCCCATCTTATTCATTATTTATTGTACAAACACCTTTATTTTCAGTCATAACATTTCTTTTGTCGTCACCGTTGGTGACTTGCTTCCTTTTTGGCCAAACACAACCCATGTCACCCTTGGTTGGATCATTGCTTCTCATTTTCCCTTACCGGCATCGTTCATATCTTCAGAACACTATACAGGTCATTTACCTCTACCCTCTAAATTTGTTCACCTTGTCCCGCCTCTGGCACAACTTATCACTAGTCTTGGCGTCCCCCTGACACTCGACCTTGTTACACGGTTGCGGCCACTTTTCCAGCTCATACATCCTCCAACCAAGGGCAGTCTTGAGTCTTCCCACTTCTTGACTTCGTCTATGCACCTCTGCCACTTCCTCACCTCAGTAGATTCTATGAAGCCCTTTGCTTTTGGGAGTTGCGTCCCCCTTTTGTCGACGAAAACACACTTTTTCCAGAAGGGCGACAATATCTTGATTCTCATTCTTCATTTAATGAGAGATCTCGAATGGCACAGGGTGAAACACCATTGCTCCCTGCTGTCGTTGGCCCCCATGACATTCGATGCCAACACTTTCTCATGTTATGGTGGGTCTTACTTTGCGACTATTGCAGTTCTTTTTATCATTTTCCGACGACCTCTGAACCTGGTAGGGCCATCGATGCCCACATCATCATCGCTGTTTCTTACTGCGATCATTGCCTATTGTTCAGAGTATATTCCTTTGCAGAATTGTCTTCTGCCTTTTTTATTTACCGCCCCCGAGGGAGCTGCAGTTATCTACACCAACACTTCCGTCATCTTTTGTCATAGTTACATAACACGAGCATGGGGCATGCCCACCTCGTTTGTACACACTTGTATATTGTTACGCACCTTATGGAAGGTCGGGTTCTGCCGATTCCTTTCTTCTCCAACGGATCGCTCTAAACGGTCTCACTATTGCTCTCTCTTACAACACCATTCTCAGTAAAAGAAACATTGATGGATTTCGGCTATACGTATGCTCCTAACCTCATCCA
>JZKD02S0218629.1:0-21859 GCA_000966675.3 Picea glauca | reverse complement strand
TATGAGGGCCCAGTTGAGACTCCTTGAGTACTTAGTTCACATGTCGGATGTGAACGAGAAATATTTTCATGTGGGTGCCCACACACTCACCATAGATATCGAGGATATCTATTTCCTAACAAGGTTGTCTCATCGTGGATCACAGGTGACACTTATAAGTAGTAGGGGTGGCGGTGAGCCTATGAAATCCTACATCAGTGAACATTGTGTGTCAGGTACCCAGAAACATAGCGGCAAGGTTGCTATCAGATATGTCTGAGACTTGCCTCTACGGACTATCCTCTATACCATCACGTGCATGGAAAGAAGTGAATCTCCCCACATGGCTCTGCAGAGATACTTTTAGTATGAATTGGAGTGTATGGATCCCCAAGTCTTCAACTGGTGTGAAGGGGTTCTTCAAAGTATGAAAAAACAACTTACCAAGTGCAGAAGTGGTGGGTTGAAACAATTCAGATACGGGTAGATTTTGGTATCCTTCTTCCTAGAGAGGGTCCCATTTTTACGCTTGCAAGTATACTGGGGTATACTTTCTCCATAGGATCTGAGAATGAAGAGGTGGGTAGACCTCATGGCCTGACATGCAGATAGTCCCATCGTTAAGTATAACGATCTCTTCTTCGACTGGTTGAGAACTCAAATGCTCATGGTCGATGATTATGCATATGTTGGGCTAGACTTCCATGGAGATCCGGACCTATCTCTTCTTGAAGGTTCCCAATGGGGGGACATAGGTAAGAAGGATATTTTGTTTATATCATGTTTTTATTTTTATTTTTAAAGATATAAAAAAAAATTATGTTGTTTATCCAAAGACTAATCAAAATCTCTTTGATAATGTGGATGTGGGACCTTATCCTCCTCCAGGTCCATCCCCTATCTAGAGGTGAGGGGAGAGAGGTGTAGTAGGAGTAGTTGTTGCTAACTTCAAGACCATCGAACAAAATCTGGAGGGACTGACAATGAACATCCCCGATGCCTCTATAGATGATATTCCTAGGCATTATCAGTGCCACACAATGGGCGTGTTTGCATCCATCGGTCGACTACTCAATAGAGTAGCACGGGAAGTCGTGTGTTATAGCGAGCAACATCCTTGATGCTATTTTATATGAAACCGTGTGCTTCACATTTTTGATATTTTGGTCTTCGAACAAAACCACTTTTTGTAAACTTTTATCATTATATATATGAGGCTTCTACCAGATTACTTGTTGTATATACAAAGCGTGATTGGATTTTATAAATGTCTCAAATGTTAGTCTAACACATAATTGGCCAACACATCTATTAATGTATTTAGACATCGAGGAATGTGTTGATATTCAATGTAATCAAAATGACGTTCCAAGAGGAGAATTAGTAAATATACCCTTGACAAAGTAGGACTTCAGATAGAATAAACATTACTCAACTGTAGAACTACTAACTATGAATCGAGTCGTACAATAAGATGATGGATCCCAAGTGAAACAACATCAGTCAATAATTCGATGATTGCATTGTATTCCATGATATTGTTAGTTTCACGACCAAGGAAAAGACCATGTAGAATGATCAATTCATTTGTAGGTGCATAGATTGCCCAAGCAACAGACGCTAAGTTCTGATTACTACGACTAGCTCCATCAGTGAAGCCAAGGTAGGGTAGCGAAGACACCAACATCTGGAAACCAAGCACAATGCAAGGTAAGAAACTGAAGGGTGAAACCAAACAATGAAAAATCACACAAGAGTATGATATACTAAAAGTACAAGCACTCATGAAAAAATGATTTAAGCATAGTACTTCTTCAAGTAAAGCCCATTTTTGGGTTCACTCAAAGGAATTCCATCATAATCTACCAGCTCATAATATCCCTTCTCCAACACTCGTTTGACAATATAAGGACCTTGCCACATGGGCTCAAATTTACCGGCCCCTAGCAAATCACGATATTGCTCGTAAAGAAGAACTAGATCACCTTCAGAAAAAACATGTGGCTTTACATGCTTGTCATATTGGGATTTAACACGCTTCTTATAAGTTTCAATAACCAATGTGGCATCACAACGGGTTTCATATAATTGCATCAGATACAAAATACTTTCCTCTTTAGCAGAGGTGTTAGGGTGAAGTTCGATGGCTAGTTTCAAAGATGGTATCTCACATTCAATCGACAAAATTGCTTCGATACCATATACTAAATGGAAAGGTGTGAATCTTGTGGTAGACTTAACAGATGTCTGATATGCCCATAATGATGAGAAAAACATCATGTGCCAATTGGTCTTATGAATTCCTATCATCCGTCGAATCATATTAGTGAGAACTTTGTTGATTGCCTCAACCTGGCCATTGGCCTGTGGATAATAGGGTATTGAGTTTTCATGGCGAAGACCCAACTTTTCAGTAAGTTCAGACATCATGAAATTAGGAAAATTACTACTGTGATCAGTAACAATTGCTTGAGGGACACCAAATCTAGTAATGATATGATTGAATATGAAAACCATTGCAGTTCTCCCGGTATTATCAAATGTAGGCATCGCCTCAAGCCATTTAGTGAAATAATCCACAGCTACAATAATGTATCCATGCCCCCCATCCGAGTGAGGGTTACATGTCATGAAGTTGATGCCCCATTTATTGAATGGACCAACGAAAACTACAGGGTGAAGAGGAGTGGGGTGAGATCGGATCTTATGATTATAAGTTTTACAAGCGTGGCATTTTTGGATGACAATAATGCAATCCTTAAACAACGAAGGCCATAAATAACCAGCTCGTAAGATATTTTGGGCAATGGAATACCCAGACATATGACCTCCACATGATCCAGAGTGATAGTCATTCAAATATTTCCCAGCTTCATCGTAGGTGAGACATCGTCGAAATATGGAATCAATACCACGACAGTAAAGGGTATCACCAAGGATGGTGTATTGGCGGGCTTGATACCGTATACGACAATGATCTGTACTAGAAATATCAGGCCATAAAGTTTGAGTCTGAAGATAGATGATAATATCTTCGTACCATACGTCATCAAAATTGATCAGAAAGAGGGATTCATTAGGTAAGGAATCCTCTGCCACATTTTTTGTCTCAGTAGAGGGAAGGTCACATATCAATTCGGAAAAATCCAAAGACTTCTTTGACTTAGCGTGTTCAAACTCTAAGTCAAACTCATGGAGAATAACTATCCATTTGGAATACTTTCCCCAAAAAATTGTCGAGTAAGGATATGTTGCATGGGGTTGCAATCGGAAATGAACGTGGTTCTGCGTAATAATATGTAGTGATGAAAATGTTGAACAACTTGAACAGCTACCAAGGCCAGTTTCTCCACATGTAAATATTTGGTTTCATAGTCGTGAGACTCTGAATCAAATAGTATATCACATGTTCATCGTGTGAATCATCCTCTTGGACTAAGACCATAACAATGTTAGAGTATGAAGCAGCTAAGTAGAGGAAGTAATCTCGACTATAGTTAAGTGGAAACAATAGTGGTGTATGGGTTAAGGTGAGCTTCAAAGCTTCAAAGGTTTTGTTTGCAGTGTCGTCCCATACAAAATCGTATCCTTTCTTGAGCAGTCAAGTAAATCCTTTTGTTAATTCAACATAATTGGGAATGGATCGACGTAAAAAAAATTCCTTCCCTTGCAAACTTTGGAGTTGGCATCGTGTGGAAGGAGGAGGTAGATTAAGAATATCCTCGACCTTCAAGGGGTCTACTCAAATCCCATGTATAAACAAGATGAAACCAAGAAATCGACTGGACTCTACACAAAAAACACATTTGTGTGGGTTCAAACGTATGTGATAATAACAAAAGCGGAGGAAAATGGCCCGTAAATGTGTCAGGTGATCTTGAAGACGCATGGAATGAATCGATAGATCATCTATATAGGGTTGTACGATGTTCTTAATATCATGAAAAGTGTAAGACATAGCGCGCTGAAAATTCACACCAACATTTTTTAGACCAAAAGGTAATTTCCAGTAGGCAAAGGTTCCCTAAGGGAAAATAAAAGCAGTCTTGTGTTGATCCACTGGTAAAATATTAATTTGATTATAGTTGGATAAACCTTCCATCAAGGAGAATATTTCACTCCCAGAACAGTCGTCAATGATCTAGTTGACGAAAGGGGTTGGATAATTTTCCTTTGGAGAAGCTTTATTTATATCCCTATAATCTACACAAACACAGATCGTTCCTTGTTTTTTATTTACCGGAACAAGATTGGATACCCAATCGGTCAAATCCATAGGATAGACAAAGCCACTTGAAGATGTTTTTCAACTTCAATCTTGATAGTATCAGTTTTACATGGATGTACTGGGTGAAGTCTCTACCGAACGGGTTTAGCATCGGGATAAGTCTTAATCTCATGCACAACAATATCAGTATCAATACCTAGAATTTCTTAATAACTTCAGGAGATAATGTCACGAAATTCTTAGAAAAGGGACTTATAAGTGTGGACATCATCAGTAGAACAAGAGGCCCCGATATGAACATTCTCCATGAATCTGGGCTTAATCGATATGTCAAGAGGAAAAGTAGGTGAAATGTTACTCAAGTTCCCTTCATACAAAACATCGTGTGTTGACTCATAACTGGAATAAATAACAACAACGATCGACGGAGTCAAAATCCATTGGTATTTCTCTATGGTATCACATTCTAGGAAGAGAATAGAACGATGATGCCCATCGTCCCATGGAGTATATTCCATAGACATGACTGACATGATCATCTCATCAATAGGAAAGATCACGTGAAATGGATCAGGAGATGAATCACAGAGAGAAGAAGGAGAGGGGGGTGCCGATTGAATAGCTTGATAAGCATATTCGACTGGACTTAAAGGCATTCAGTTGCTATAACAAATATAATAACCAGAACTAGGTACTATCCATGGGTCATATGAATCCTGGGTTTCACAAACAGTGGTTGATATCATGTTAATTGAGGCAACAAAAGGAGGGGGAATATCGGGTGGTGGGATTGGAAATGTACCCATCAAAGTTGAATCTTTCAAAAAACCCACACCGACATTCTCATAACCGGGAGGTGTTTTCGAGTTAAAAGGCACATTGCTAGTATGTGAATTAGATTTAAAGAAGGCCAATTGGTCAATAGTAATGACCTTTCCTTGGTGTGGGAAACATAACACATGGAAAATGGTAGACACAACTACACTCATGGAATCAATCTAGCTACGACCAAGTAGAAGGTTATAATAAAGAGATGCATCAAAGATCTCAACCTCGACATTGACTTCTTTACCTTCTAACATAATAGACAACAAAGGAAGAACACCATAGAGTTTGAAACTTGTACAATTGAAGGCCTTAAGGGTATTGTGTGACTTGGTAAGGGTAGGAGAGCCAATAACTTTCCAACAAGTAACAGACATAACGCAAGTCGAGGCTCCTTCATCAATAACGGTTCGATAGATATTCTTGTTTTCCACAACAACTCGGATCTGAAATGCTAACTGAGGAGGAGGCCTTGGAATGTGATATTCCAAGTCAAATATTATCAAATTGGTATCCATAGGATCAATTCCATCAATGGCCTTTAACATTTCCTTCCGTTGAGTGGGACAACTTTGAAGGACTTCAAGAGAAACATCGTGGAGGGTTCTTGCATGAGGTCTTCTAAAATACTGTAGTTTTGGGCAACACATGCGTGAGGATTAAATGAAGACTTTCAAACAATGCCCTTTGGAGGAGGGCGAAGAACTGTATCGAGACCCGGACATTCGAGATGAACAGGACCGTTTGGAGTTGAAGTTGGGGGAGGAGGTTGAACCAATGAAGGTGGTAAATGATCAACTTTCTCTTTCGATGAAGAATAATATTTGGCTCAAGTTGTGAATGCTACTTCGTTCTTCTTGGAGTCACCAGTACACATAAGGACATAAGATGTGGTAGAAGGAGAAGTTGGGTCATGAATGACCAATTGGGTCTGTTGTTGAGAAGGGAAAGGTTGTGACAAAACGATGGGTGTAGGAGGCTTCCATCCCCTTGGAGGAACTTAGTAACCTCAGCATGTCGTGGACAATCTTTCATGTAATGATCGTCACCAAAAATAATGCAAGGGTAACAAGGTTTACTTTTATCTTTGTCTTCAACGGGCTGGGTTTTGGGCTTCTCAGATTGTTGATTATTATTTTTTTCTTCCTTATTCTTACCCTTCCCTTTCTTTTTATTTTTATTCTTCCCAGTAGGTGTGGATTGAACCAAATTAACTTTATAAGTCTTACCAGAGGAAGGAGTAGGAGTAGGAGTATTTTGTACATTAGAAGTATTAGATTTAGGATTGGTGTGACTAGCTTGTGGAGACCGAGTCTCAGCATGGAAGGTTCCAATCACACCATCAGAAACATGAGAGGATATTGGATGTGTCGAGGTAGGATTAGTGGATGGACAAGGAGCATCATAGATCATGTCATAAAGTGTGCCCGTTTGCGAACAAACGAGATCTAGATATTGAGCATGACTAATTTCTTGCTCTTCAATGACGATGCCACCCATGGAAACATCATGGGAAATAGGACCAATGAGTGATTTGGTAAACCAATCAACCAATAGTTGATCGGGAAGGGGAACTTTGATTAAGCGTCTTCGTCTCCTCCACTCATGAATATGATCAAAAATATGAGTGGAAGAGGATTGTTTAAAAGAACTCAAAATTTAGGTTCATGTCTCATATCGAATAGGAAAATGGCAATGTGTTAAGAAGGCCATGGATAGGGTATTCAAGTCATTAAAGAATCCTCGTGGCAACTCAGTGTACCATTTAGCAGCCGAACTCGTGAGAGTTTGTTGAAAAATTCGTAATATTATGGAGTCATCCATCAATGATTTGGACGAAAACCAAATATGGAAAGTCATGACATGATTATGTGGGTCTTCTCCCAATAAATTATCAAACTTAGTAATGTCAGACGATAATTTGGATGGAATAACGAGCCAATAAGGAGAATGTAAAATATTGGCATTCAAAATCCTAGACAAGTATGGTAAATTCAAAGTGGCAAGAAAAAGCAACTGTCTGTTCACTTGAGGAAACTGGTATTTTTGGGGAGGTAGCCCCGTAGGTATACCAATAGGACCATAAGCGATCTGTAGATAATTAGATAGTCCTGAAAGATTTGGTTGTGGAGGGTTTTGATTCAAATAGCCAATGGGGTTTGGTTTATTAGATATGTTCCCTTGGAAAGGAACATTAGACTGAAAATTTGGACCCTAGGTAGGATTCATAGAACCTGGATACGGTTGTCCGAAATTAGGGGGTACAAAGGAATTAACTTGAGGACGTTTTCCCCCAACTGGTTGTTTATTTCCTTGGAAAAGAAGGTTCCAAGGTTGTTATTGTAACGCATGTATAATTTTTCCATAAACTGGGTTATGGCCTCCAACTTGAGGTTGCCCCCCAAATTGAGGTTGTTCCCCAATCTGAGGTTGCCCCCCAAATTGTGGTTTCCCCCCAACTTGGGGTTGACCTTCAGCTGGAATTTGAATACTAGAAGTGACAAAATGGCTGGTGCCTCCAATTGGATTGGAGCCACTAGGAACAGGGCGATTAGATCCTCCAGAAAAAAGTGGAGGAGGAATGTACGACCCTATGGAGAGAACCTGGGCAGGTGTAGGAACAAAACTAGTAGTAGCATTATACCCAAGAGGAACAAAAAGATTATACACTTTTGACAGATTCTAGGTAGGAATAGAAATGGAAGTACTCAAAGCATTATACCCAGGGGGAAGTGATGTATTTTTTCTAAGCGAAAGTGGCATTCCAATAGGAGCTTGAGTGATAACCACATTTCCGATAGAAATAGTCATAGCATGTGGGACCATGGTAGAGTGGGCCATCTAGAGAGGAAGAATCGAGTGAGAACCAACCAACAATCGGTCTGAAACTGTGGTGACATTACTGGTATTGCCAGTAAAATGATCTAAAGGTACCATATAGGCAACATACGTCTCAAGAATTTGTGATGGCATAGGTTGATCAGGATTCGCTCCTAGGTTTCCAAAAATATCACGTAATCTGGTCGCCAATTTTTTTATTGGATTAATTAGTAAATGCGGACATAAACAGATCTCCCTAGATCCCACTAGAAACTAGAACAAAACAGAACATAATATGAAACTTTCCCTAAGTTCTAACCATTGAGTTTACTAGTTAACAAGAGATGGACAACATACCTTTTAAATGTCGTTTCCTCTTGCCATTGCCATCCTAGATCTGTTCCAATGCTCCAATAAAATTGAACCTGCAAGGTAACACAAGCCAACCAAAGTGAAAGAAATATATTATACTCAACAAGAACCTATGTATGTGATCAAGGAATCATACAATAAAACAAGACTAGTTTTATGGGAAAGAAACATATTGATGTATCAGATTAAATGAAAGTGGAGATTACAGCCAAAGCCTTGATGTCGCAAGGTCCCCTTTCAATGACCCTTTTCTCCAACACACACACCTTTTTTCCAACCTTGAATGAAGAAGATCCACAATGACTTGATGAACTGAAATGAAGCTCTCAAGCATGATCTGAAGTAGAACTCTTCATACAATTCTTAGCCTATTCCACCTTAGATTTTTCCATGAGAGATCCCTCTTTATATAGTGTGAAAGAGAGATGGATGAGGAGACTACGATGATCCCACCAACTCAGAGAATCAAGTAATATCCAAACCGATCGGAGGCCACCTCGTCTTCTAGAATATCCCCTTTTAGAGCATTCATGAAATTTGAATTTTCCCAAGCCTAAAGCATCGTCACACCCTACATACTTAGCAGCCTGCGACGACGTCACAGTCCAGGTATATTTCAGCATGCGATGATCAGACATCGTCACACCCCATGAATAGAGCAGGGTGCGACAATATTCCTTCATAGGGTTTTCTGGCAGAGGAAATCAAATCACTTTTCTCCTGGAGAAAATCTATTTTAATATTTTTAGGAAACATGAACACATCTTGTCAGGTGATCACTAGGGTGACCAAAATAATGTGTAACAATGTGCATGTCATTAGATCTTTTCTTTTATGCATCCTTATTAATTTAAAAATGTATCAGTAAGATAAATAAGTCCAAGGGTGGGCTTGAAGGTAGCATACCCTAGCCTATGGGTGGCGGGGTATGTTACACCTGGACCCCGGATGGATCCCCTTGGGGAAATGCGCCCCCTCTTCTACTGGAAACTTGTGTTCTAGTGATTCCATTGCTGGAATAAGATAATGTGTGTCTCAGATTGATTTCCTTGGCCTACTGTGAAATGGGTCGGAATTATTTCCCTAGATATTATCTGATGATCGCTCAGGAACCCAAAATGTGTCCTCCCCAAGTGTCGCAACCTCAACGACTGGAAAATTCACCCCAAATGATTTCTCCATCATAATCTGATGAGAAATCAGGAAAAATATGTGTTTTTCCTTCCTCTCAACTAGGTCAGAAGGGAATCTATAGATTCTCCCTAGATGGGACAAGTCAACTCAATACCTCCTCAGAACTTGTGCCCTCACCCTGAATAAGTGTTCCCTTGCTATTGGAAACTGTGAAACTATTGTTGAAGACTGATGGAAGACCTGTGTGATCTCCTTGGTGACTAGGGTGTGTATCTCAACACCAAAATCAACCACTCGTGTATTCCTCCTGGAATCCACTGAGCTATCTCTCCTGAGATGCGCCTTTCTCCTCAATGACAAGTCAAAGTATGCATAATCCTAAATTAGGTTTATTTACCTTCTCTTATAGTTGTCAAAAACCCTAATTCAATGTTGAATCTATTTTTAGCTCGTTTATTCTATTTTTATCTCAAGTTGTCTTAAAATCACTTTTATCCACTTTTTGCTCAATGTCACTTTCAAATTATAACACCCTTGGCTAGAGTGACCTCTAGTAACCTTATTTACCCCTTTATAGCTCTAGTTGTAGTCTAATGGGGTTGTTTAGAACATTAAGCCTCCTCGTTGGAGATCCTATTTCGAAAGGGACATTACAATACTCCCTTCCCAAAATTTATTTTTCTCAAGCAATACCAATCCAAGGTGATGCAACACCTGTCCACTCTCCCAAGTAGCATCCTCTACTGGAAACCCTCTCCATCTGATCAAACACTCTATGATGACCCTACTCCTCAGTCTCCACTCTCGGAACTCTAGTACCTCCAGAACCAATTCCAACTGTCCCTCCTCATCCAATGGGGGAAGCTAATTTGATTTTTTGATGAATTTTCCCACCTCCTTCTTGAGGCAAGATACATGGAACACGTTATGAATATTTCTCCCCTCTATAAGCTCTAGCTAATAAGTAACCTCACCTACCCAGTGCATGATCCTGTAAGGTCCATAAAATCTTGGCTTGAGCTTATTGGCCCCACTCTTCTTTAGAGATGACTATCTATAAGGTTGGATTCTCAAGAAAACCAAATCCCCAACCTCAAATCTGTTCTCTATCATTTTCCTTTCTGCACTCATCTTCTACCTATTATGTGATGTCTACAAGTTCTCTTTTAGAAATTTGAGAATATCCTAACTCTTTGTGAACCAATACTTTGTCTTGGGAGCTATGCTCTCCCAAAAAAACAAGTCTATCAAAGTTGTAGCATCATACCCATACAATTCTCGAAAGGGTGTCATACCAATGGACATGTGGAAAGTGGTGTTGTAACAATGCTCTCCTAAATGTAGCCACCTAACCCATGTTCTTGGTTGTCTACCCACATAGTTTCTAAAATACCCTTAAACCCACTTGTTGACGATCTCGATATTCCCATCTATCTGAGGGTGATAGCTGGTGCTCGGTGTCAACTTTGTCCCCACCAATAAAAAAAACTCCCTCTAGAAATTCCCAATAAACCGATTGTCCCTGTCACTGATGATGTTCTTCGACAACCCATGAAGTTTGAAGACCTTTATGAAGAATAAATCGGCTATCTGAACTACACTTTACTTTGTTGGTATGGCATACAATATTTAAAAATTGGTCAATCTATCGACCACTACATAGATGCAATCCTTACCCTGGATCTTGGGTAGGCCTTTGATGAAGTCCATTGATATGATCTCCCATTTCTGCTCCAGAATGGGAAGTAGCTGAAGTAGCCCTGCTGGAAGCATATGCTCTGAATTGTTCTGCTACCAAGTCACACACTCAATAATGTAACTCATAACGTCCTATTTGAGGCTCTTCCATGAGAACCTCTCCCTGATTTTCTTGTAGGTTTTGAAAAAAACCTAATGGCCTACTAGTGGTGAATCATGAACTGTTGCGGGGATCTTATTCTTAAGCCCTGAATCTAGCACTAACTAGCCTCTATCCTTGTAGAATATGACATCGCCAATGACCCTGTACCTATCATCCTGAATTTGTCCATCCAGAACCTCACAAGTGAACTTGTTCTTGGAATATTCCACTAAGTGGGATTTCCAATCTACTGAAATCTCCATCAAAGAACATGTTGCAAGTCTCCTAGATAGTGCATTGGCCACAATGTTATTCTTCCCCTTGACATACTCTATGTTGAAGTCAAATGCATGTACCTTCATCACCCATTTCTATTGGCACTCACTGAGGTCCTTCTGCTCAAGGAAATACTTCAAGCTATTGTGATCTGTTTTGACCACGAATTTGTTGCCCACCAAATATTGTTTGAATTTGGTCAAGGCATGCATGATGGACAACATTTCCTTTTCATAAATGAAGTATAACCTCTCGGGTTGAATGATATTCCTTCTCTCGAAAAAAATGGGGTGTCCTCCCTACATCAAAACTACCTTGATACCCTTGCCAAATGAATCACACTCTAATACAAATGGAAAAGTGAAGTCTGGTAATGCTAACATTGGACATGTGCCCATTACTTCCTTCATGTGATCAAAGGATTTATGTGACTCATCGGTCCATATGAAGGCCCCATGTCGGGTGAGAACTGTAAGTGGTGCTCCAAGCTAATAAAAATCCCTGACAAAATTCATGTAATAGTTGCATAGCCCAAAGAAGCTCCTCAACTCCGTCACGTTCCTGGGTGGTGACCAATCCAGAATGGCCCTGATCTTCTCCTGGTGCACTTGTACCCATTGTGCACTGATTATGTGTCCCAAATAAAGCATCTCTATCATATTGAACTCACACTTGGACTCTTTGGCGTATATTGATTGTGTCTCCATGATACCCAGTACCTCATATGCTCCTGCCATGTTTTGTTGTAGACCAAGATGTCATCGAAGAAAACCAAGACCGATTTCATCAATTGATCTCTGAATATGTGGTTCATGCAAGAATGGAATGTAGCTGGTGCATTGGTTATCCAAAATGGAATAACCAGAAACTCAAAATGACCAAAGTGGAATATGAATGTCGTCTTCTCTATGTCTTTCTCTTTGATGATGATCTAATGATATCCAGAGCGAAGATCAATCTTTGAGAAGAAATCTGCTCCATGCATCTCATCCATCAACTCATCTATGTGAGGGATATGATATCAGTTCTTGATGGTCTTATTGTTCAAGTCCCTATAGTCAATGCACATCCTCATGGTACCATCCTTCTTTAAAACTAAGACAATTGAAGAAGTGAATGGACTGTTGCTCAGTCCAATGTGTCCCAACGCTAGCAATTCCTTAATTTCTTTCTCTATATCATCCTTGAACCTCCTAGGATGACGATAGGGTGGTTTGATCATATTTTTTTCCCCCTCCTCCAACTTAATGGTGTGCTCAAACCCCCTATCTGGTGGCCTCCCTGGTGGAATCAAACCAAAAACATATGGATGTCATCCCAACAAGTTCATGATATTTGTATGATATTGTTTCCAACCCTTTGAATCCTTCCACGTAGTGACAAATCACTCTGTAGCATATGCTACCTCCCCATACCTGAAGATCCTATCCATCCTCTTGCCCAAAGTTGTCCAGGGTTCCACTATAGAAATTCCCCTAAGAACGATCCTCTTCCCATCATTGTCCCTAAAACCATTCTCTAAGGTTTGGTATTTAGTGGTGATTTTTCCCAATGTGATCAACCACTGGACCCCCAATACCACATCTGTGTAGAATAGGTCAACTACATAAAATGTGTCTCTCTCTATGTAGTTACCTAAATTTATCTCTAAGTCTGAGACTCTATCAAGACACTCCACTGTATGGCCATCTTCTATTGAAACATTGAATCCCTCAAACTCCTCTGTATGAAGTGCCCACCTCGACACAAATGAAGCATCAATGAAGTTTTGGGTGCCCCCACCATCTATCAGGGTGATTTCCCATTGTCCCTGAATAGTCTCTCTGATCTAAAGGGTATCATAATTGGGAACACTTGTAAGGGTCGTTATGACTCCTCCCTTTGTTGGTTTTTTTTTGTTATCCTTCTCAAGAGGCTGTGGAACTACCAGTGAGTAGGTCCCTACCGATGTTGGTGGTTTACGAGGAGGCTTCTCCTCTTCCTATGCTAGCTCCTCCTCTGAGATAGTGGATCCACTATCATGCTCCTCCTATGAGCTACTGGATCCACTGTCATGCTCCTCCTCCTTATTTTCCATTATCTGCTTCCACCTCAATATAATGAATCTCTTCCTTTCCCATGCACCTGTGTCCTGGGACCCAAGGGTCCTTGCAGGTGAAGCAAAGATTTTTCCTCATAAGCTCTCACCTCGTCTCATCATATAGCTTCTCCTTTCCCTCCCATTATCTCTGGACTAGATTTATGTCTTGATCCCTCTATGGTAAGAAGGGTTTGAAAAAGGGTTTAATCTTCAACATTGAGTCTGCAAAATATTGACTGTGTAAGATGGCATCCTACAAGGTGTGAGGCCTCTATGCCTTCACCCATCCTCTCAATGGTTCTATGAGCCCCTTTTTGAATGACATGATCAANTTTCTCCTGGAGAAAATCTATTTTAATATTTTTAGGGAACATGAACACATCTTGTCAGGTGATCACTAGGGTGACCAAAATAATGTGTAACAATGTGCATGTCATTAGATCTTTTCTTTTATGCATCCTTATTAATTTAAAAAGGTATCACTAAGAGAAATAAGTCCAAGGGTGGGCTTGAAGGTAGCATACCCTAGCCTATGGGTGGCGGGGTATGTTACACCTAGACCCCGGATGGATCCCCTTGGGGAAATGCGCCCCCTCTGCTACTGGAAACTTGTGTTCTAGTGATTCCATTGCTGGAATAAGCTAATGTGTGTCTCAGGTTGATTTACTTGGCCTACTGTGAAATGGGTCGGAATTATTTCCCTGGATATTATCTAATGATCGCTCGGGAACCCAAAATGTGTCCTCCCCAAGTGTCGCAACCTCAACGACTGGAAAATTCACCCCAAATGATTTCTCCATCATAATCTGACGAGAAATCAGGAAAAATATGTGCTTTTCCTTCCTCTCAACTAGGTCGGAAGGGAATCTATAGATTCTCCCTAGATGGGACAAGTCAACTCAATACCTCCTCAGAAGTTGTGCCCTCACCCTGAATAAGTGTTCCCTTGCTATTGGAAACTGTGAAACTATTGTTGAAGACTGATGGAAGACCTGTGTGATCTCCTTGGTGACTAGGGTGTGTATCTCAACACCAAAATCAACCACTCGTGTATTCCTCCTGGAATCCACTGAGCTATCTCTCCTGAGATGCGCCTTTCTCCTCAATGACAAGTCAAAGTATGCATAATCCTAAATTAGGTTTATTTACCTTCTCTTATAGTTGTCAAAAACCCTAATTCAATGTTGAATCTATTTTTAGCTCGTTTATTCTATTTTTATCTCAAGTTGTCTTAAAATCACTTTTATCCACTTTTTGCTCAATGTCACTTTCAAATTATAACACCCTTGGCTAGAGTGACCTCTAGTAACCTTATTTACCCCTTTATAGCTCTAGTTGTAGTCTAATGGGGTTGTTTAGAACATTAAGCCTCCTCGTTGGAGATCCTATTTCGAAAGGGACATTACAATACTCCCTTCCCAAAATTTATTTTTCTCAAGCAATACCAATCCAAGGTGATGCAACACCTGTCCACTCTCCCAAGTAGCATCCTCTACTGGAAACCCTCTCCATCTGATCAAACACTCTATGATGACCCTACTCCTCAGTCTCCACTCTCGGAACTCTAGTACCTCCAGAACCAATTCCAACTGTCCCTCCTCATCCAATGGGGGAAGCTAATTTGATTTTTTGATGAATTTTCCCACCTCCTTCTTGAGGCAAGATACATGGAACACGTTATGAATATTTCTCCCCTCTATAAGCTCTAGCTAATAAGTAACCTCACCTACCCAGTGCATGATCCTGTAAGGTCCATAAAATCTTGGCTTGAGCTTATTGGCCCCACTCTTCTTTAGAGATGACTATCTATAAGGTTGGATTCTCAAGAAAACCAAATCCCCAACCTCAAATCTGTTCTCTATCATTTTCCTTTCTGCACTCATCTTCTACCTATTATGTGATGTCTACAAGTTCTCTTTTAGAAATTTGAGAATATCCTAACTCTTTGTGAACCAATACTTTGTCTTGGGAGCTATGCTCTCCCAAAAAAACAAGTCTATCAAAGTTGTAGCATCATACCCATACAATTCTCGAAAGGGTGTCATACCAATGGACATGTGGAAAGTGGTGTTGTAACAATGCTCTCCTAAATGTAGCCACCTAACCCATGTTCTTGGTTGTCTACCCACATAGTTTCTAAAATACCCTTAAACCCACTTGTTGACGATCTCGATATTCCCATCTATCTGAGGGTGATAGCTGGTGCTCGGTGTCAACTTTGTCCCCACCAATAAAAAAAACTCCCTCTAGAAATTCCCAATAAACCGATTGTCCCTGTCACTGATGATGTTCTTCGACAACCCATGAAGTTTGAAGACCTTTATGAAGAATAAATCGGCTATCTGAACTACACTTTACTTTGTTGGTATGGCATACAATATTTAAAAATTGGTCAATCTATCGACCACTACATAGATGCAATCCTTACCCTGGATCTTGGGTAGGCCTTTGATGAAGTCCATTGATATGATCTCCCATTTCTGCTCCAGAATGGGAAGTAGCTGAAGTAGCCCTGCTGGAAGCATATGCTCTGAATTGTTCTGCTACCAAGTCACACACTCAATAATGTAACTCATAACGTCCTATTTGAGGCTCTTCCATGAGAACCTCTCCCTGATTTTCTTGTAGGTTTTGAAAAAAACCTAATGGCCTACTAGTGGTGAATCATGAACTGTTGCGGGGATCTTATTCTTAAGCCCTGAATCTAGCACTAACTAGCCTCTATCCTTGTAGAATATGACATCGCCAATGACCCTGTACCTATCATCCTGAATTTGTCCATCCAGAACCTCACAAGTGAACTTGTTCTTGGAATATTCCACTAAGTGGGATTTCCAATCTACTGAAATCTCCATCAAAGAACATGTTGCAAGTCTCCTAGATAGTGCATTGGCCACAATGTTATTCTTCCCCTTGACATACTCTATGTTGAAGTCAAATGCATGTACCTTCATCACCCATTTCTATTGGCACTCACTGAGGTCCTTCTGCTCAAGGAAATACTTCAAGCTATTGTGATCTGTTTTGACCACGAATTTGTTGCCCACCAAATATTGTTTGAATTTGGTCAAGGCATGCATGATGGACAACATTTCCTTTTCATAAATGAAGTATAACCTCTCGGGTTGAATGATATTCCTTCTCTCGAAAAAAATGGGGTGTCCTCCCTACATCAAAACTACCTTGATACCCTTGCCAAATGAATCACACTCTAATACAAATGGAAAAGTGAAGTCTGGTAATGCTAACATTGGACATGTGCCCATTACTTCCTTCATGTGATCAAAGGATTTATGTGACTCATCGGTCCATATGAAGGCCCCATGTCGGGTGAGAACTGTAAGTGGTGCTCCAAGCTAATAAAAATCCCTGACAAAATTCATGTAATAGTTGCATAGCCCAAAGAAGCTCCTCAACTCCGTCACGTTCCTGGGTGGTGACCAATCCAGAATGGCCCTGATCTTCTCCTGGTGCACTTGTACCCATTGTGCACTGATTATGTGTCCCAAATAAAGCATCTCTATCATATTGAACTCACACTTGGACTCTTTGGCGTATATTGATTGTGTCTCCATGATACCCAGTACCTCATATGCTCCTGCCATGTTTTGTTGTAGACCAAGATGTCATCGAAGAAAACCAAGACCGATTTCATCAATTGATCTCTGAATATGTGGTTCATGCAAGAATGGAATGTAGCTGGTGCATTGGTTATCCAAAATGGAATAACCAGAAACTCAAAATGACCAAAGTGGAATATGAATGTCGTCTTCTCTATGTCTTTCTCTTTGATGATGATCTAATGATATCCAGAGCGAAGATCAATCTTTGAGAAGAAATCTGCTCCATGCATCTCATCCATCAACTCATCTATGTGAGGGATATGATATCAGTTCTTGATGGTCTTATTGTTCAAGTCCCTATAGTCAATGCACATCCTCATGGTACCATCCTTCTTTAAAACTAAGACAATTGAAGAAGTGAATGGACTGTTGCTCAGTCCAATGTGTCCCAACGCTAGCAATTCCTTAATTTCTTTCTCTATATCATCCTTGAACCTCCTAGGATGACGATAGGGTGGTTTGATCATATTTTTTTCCCCCTCCTCCAACTTAATGGTGTGCTCAAACCCCCTATCTGGTGGCCTCCCTGGTGGAATCAAACCAAAAACATATGGATGTCATCCCAACAAGTTCATGATATTTGTATGATATTGTTTCCAACCCTTTGAATCCTTCCACGTAGTGACAAATCACTCTGTAGCATATGCTACCTCCCCATACCTGAAGATCCTATCCATCCTCTTGCCCAAAGTTGTCCAGGGTTCCACTATAGAAATTCCCCTAAGAACGATCCTCTTCCCATCATTGTCCCTAAAACCATTCTCTAAGGTTTGGTATTTAGTGGTGATTTTTCCCAATGTGATCAACCACTGGACCCCCAATACCACATCTGTGTAGAATAGGTCAACTACATAAAATGTGTCTCTCTCTATGTAGTTACCTAAATTTATCTCTAAGTCTGAGACTCTATCAAGACACTCCACTGTATGGCCATCTTCTATTGAAACATTGAATCCCTCAAACTCCTCTGTATGAAGTGCCCACCTCGACACAAATGAAGCATCAATGAAGTTTTGGGTGCCCCCACCATCTATCAGGGTGATTTCCCATTGTCCCTGAATAGTCTCTCTGATCTAAAGGGTATCATAATTGGGAACACTTGTAAGGGTCGTTATGACTCCTCCCTTTGTTGGTTTTTTTTTGTTATCCTTCTCAAGAGGCTGTGGAACTACCAGTGAGTAGGTCCCTACCGATGTTGGTGGTTTACGAGGAGGCTTCTCCTCTTCCTATGCTAGCTCCTCCTCTGAGATAGTGGATCCACTATCATGCTCCTCCTATGAGCTACTGGATCCACTGTCATGCTCCTCCTCCTTATTTTCCATTATCTGCTTCCACCTCAATATAATGAATCTCTTCCTTTCCCATGCACCTGTGTCCTGGGACCCAAGGGTCCTTGCAGGTGAAGCAAAGATTTTTCCTCATAAGCTCTCACCTCGTCTCATCATATAGCTTCTCCTTTCCCTCCCATTATCTCTGGACTAGATTTATGTCTTGATCCCTCTATGGTAAGAAGGGTTTGAAAAAGGGTTTAATCTTCAACATTGAGTCTGCAAAATATTGACTGTGTAAGATGGCATCCTACAAGGTGTGAGGCCTCTATGCCTTCACCCATCCTCTCAATGGTTCTATGAGCCCCTTTTTGAATGACATGATCAACCTGGGCTCAGATATATCTGTCACTACCACTGCCACCTACTGAAACTCTTTGATGAATGCCTCTGTTATGCCAGTTTGTCTCAACTGGACTAGATCCCTGAAATGGATCTTTAGATCCCTATTATCAAACCTATCCACGAGTCTCTCTGTGAACTCCCTATAGGAGGTGATGTGACTGTGTCTCAATGTCACCAATCCATGATGCCACCACTTGTGTGCCTCACCCTCCAAGTGTAGGGTAGCGAAGTTGATGGCTTATGTCTCGATCATCTGGTTGATCTTGTAGTATGTGTCTAGATTTTGTACCCAAGCTCTGTCTATGCATTTGGACGATCTGTCAAAAGAAGGTATAGTAAGTTTACCAACTTTCCAGATGAAATAAATGTTATTTTCGTACTGTTGTTGTTTTCCTCCTCTATGAGGCTCTCTAGGGTGTTTCCTGAGTCTAAGTCCACAATACTCGAACAGGGTCATGTCTTGATGGAAGTCACGGCCCAATGCTGCATATTCCCTCCTATATTATGCAATGTCCTCCTCCTGAGTGAGCGACCTCTGTGCTATCGGTTGTTGTGTTGTTGTTGGGGGTTCCCTTTGGAAACTGGGGAACAATGGCATGGGAATACTACTCGAAGAGGTGTATGTGCGAGTAGGTGACTGAGTTCTACTTCTTGCCCTTAAGTTCCCAAGTGTTTCCTTATGGGTTTGTGTGCCTGGGGTGCCAACTATAGCCAATCTATTATCCATCTGCACCAAATACTGAGTCATGGCATGTTGAATGACTACCATATTGTTAAGTACATGCATGAAGGTTGCCTTTGGTTCCATGGGGGCCTTACCACTGCCCTCTTGTCTCTCATATATCTCTCCTAACATCCTCTCCACCTCATGCTCAACCTCACACTTTTCCCTTCTCTCTGCTTCCATGTGTGCCTCTTCCTCTAAGCTGGGAAGGAAAGGGGGGAAATCAAGTCTAGTTATTCTCTCCTTTCATCTGTTGTAAGTGGAATAATCATCACCTACGTGCTCATGACCCTATGGGTCCTCTGATGCACATCGTCTTTAGTCATAGGCTGGTAGGACTAAACCCTTGATACCACTGTAATATCCCAGATTCGGCTAGTCTAGGAAACTATGTTAATGTGTGTGTATGATTAATTGTTTATGACATATAAATGAGCATACAAATAATAATGGAGACAAAATATTGCAAAGCTCATATTATGATATCTATGCAAAGTACAAATGTCAAATGCAGCTAAATAAAATAAATCACTCAGCTAGATCAGTGACAAAAGGATCTTACTCGGAATACAATAAGTAAACTAAAACAATAATACCCAATACTGGAATAATGTTGTAGGATCAATGGATGAGATGTAGAATCTATTGCAAGCTACGGTAGTTCATACAACAATTGCTGCGAGTCTGGAAAGTTTTCCCTGATGGCTAGACCTCTCGGATCAGCCTGGAAACTGTCCCAAATAGTGTGCCCTGTTGTCTCTCTTGGTCTTGGTGACTAAACGACCCTCTTCTAGTAAGCCTGGACCCCAGATGGATCCCTTGGGGAAATGTGCCCCCTCTGCTACTGGAAAATTGTGTCCTAGTGATTCCACCATCAGAATTGGTTGATATGTATCTCAAACTGATCGCCCTGGCCTACTGTGAAATGGGTCGGAAGGATTTTCTTGGATATGATATGATGATCACTTGAGAACCCCAAATGATTCCTCCCCAAGTGTCGCAACCTCAATGGATAGAAAATGTTCCCTAGATGATTTCTCCATCGGAATGTGATGAGAAACAGGGAAAAATATGTTCCTTTCCTTCCTCTCAACTGGGTCGAAAGGGAATCTCTGGATTCTCCCTGGATGGGACAAGTTGACTCAATAACTCCTTAGAAGTTGCACCCTCACCCTGAATAAGTGCACCCTTACTGTTGGAAACTGTAAAACTATTATTGAAGACTGATCGAAGACCTGTGTGATCTCCTCGGTGACTAGGGTGTGTCTCTCAACACTAAAATCATCCATTGGTGTATTCCTCCTAGAATCCAATGAGCTATCTCTCCTGAGATGCGTCTCTCTCCTCAATGACAAGTCAAAGTCTGCATAATCCTGAATTAGGTAGTTTTACCTTCTCTTATAGCTGCTCAAAACTGTAATTTGTTGTTGACTCTATTTTTATATTTTCTGTATTATTTTTAGCTCAAGCTATCTTAAAAGCACCTTTAACCACTTTTATCTCAATGTCACTTTCAAATTATAATACCCTTGGTTGGAGTGACCTCTAGTAACCCTGTTTACCACTTTCTGGCCCTGGCTATAGTCTAACAGGGATGTTTAGACCATTAAGCCTCCTCGTTGGAGCTCCTATTTGGAAAGGGACATTACAGGCCAGCAGAGAAGATAAGAGAAAGAGTAGGGTAACCAAAGAAAGGGCCTCTACAGTGTTGGGGTTGTGGAGAACCACATATGTTGAGATATTTTCTTTACAGGAAGCATGGTAACAAGAAAGTATATCATGTGCAAGAAGAAATTGCATTTGATGATGTATCATGAAGTGTGCCAATAATATATGCAGTTGTTGAGAATCAAAAATCAAACCACCAAGCCTCTGTAATAGAGCTAAAAGGTAAATTTTCCAAGAAACCTAGTTCTATTTTGATTGACCCTGGATATAACCTTAGTTATGTTTCACCCCAAGTTGTTGAAGCATATGCCTTATAGAGGAAGAAGCATGTAAATTCATGGTTGGTCCAATTAGCCACTAGAACTAAGAGAAAAGTGGCTAAGGTCATAGAAGCATGTCCATTCGAGATAATTGGACTTTGTACACAAGAAACCTTGAATATCCTACCATTAGGATTATATGACGTGTTGTAAGGCATGGATTGGCTAGTAGTCCACAAGGAAAAATTAAATTATTATGAGAAGATTTTGGAATGTGAAGATGAAGCAATCAATGCAAGAGTTTTGCAAGGCATTCAGAAGCCAATTTTAGTTATGAAAATATCATCCTTGGAACTT
>JZKD02S0218607.1:0-21859 GCA_000966675.3 Picea glauca | reverse complement strand
CTCACTTCCAACATTAGCTCCATCAAATTAACTATTGAGCTCCTCAAGAACAAATGTTCCCACATCAAATTCCTCAAGGAACAATGTTCCCACATCAAAGACCTGAAGGAACAATGTTCCTACCTCAAAGACCTCAAATAACACTTCCTAGGCCATTCCCAAAACCCTTCCTATTCTAAACAACCATTTTATTATGATGACCATGACTCTTTCCATTACTAAGGCCCTCATATTGCCCACTTTTCCCAAGATATCTGCCCTCCTAGAATTGAGGTGAACAAATTTGATGGATCAGATCCTATAGGCTCGGTCACCCAAATGGAACATTATTTCTCTTTGCATGGAATTACTCATGATTTAGCCTAACTTTATTATGGTGTCCTACATATAGATCTGGAATGATGGCAATGGTGGCAATGGTGAAAATAGGGATGCCAAGGGTATCTTTCTTGGACACAGTTCGTGGCCGAACTTTATGACCGTTTTGACTCTGACACCCACCATTTAGGTCATTTGACCAAGTTAAAGAAATTTGGGATGGTGGAAGAATTTATTTCCACATTTGAGCATTTTTATTTCATAACGAAGGGCATGTCAGATGATTTATTTAGGGAATTCTTTATCAGTGTCCTCAAAGATGAAATTTGTGCCCATGCTCTCATGGCACACCCCCAAACTTGGTTGGAAGCTACTCAACGAGCCAAGGAAGCCCAAACAATTGTGTCCTCCTAGACCCGCAAACCCTCCTTTCCTCCATGCCCTAAACCCACCCATTTTGCACCTTATGCACCTCCCCTCAAGATCTAGAAATTAACCAGGGATGAAATGGTTGAACGTCAAATCAAGGGTCTTTGTTATAATTGTGATGACAAATATTTTCTCGAGCACAAGTGTAAGGAACAAAATATTTTTATGGATGTGACTGAGAATATTTATGAAGAAGATGTTGTTGTTCCACCTGTGGAGTAACTATGACCTCCATCTGACCTCACCCCACTCTCTGACCCACCCAAAGTTGAACCAATGATTTCACTTAATGCCCTCACTAGCTTCTCTTCTCTCCAGACTCTCAAATTAATTGGTTACATAAAAAATAGGAAATTCATCATCCTTGTGGACACTAGTAGAACCCATAACTTTATTCATTGCCGCATTTCACAAGAAGTCAATTATTACATCCATGCATTCAATAATTTTCAAATCATGATTGCCAATGGTGGTTCCATGAAATGTGGGGAATGATGTGAAAATGTGTGACTCCAAATTGGTCAGTATCACTTGAAATCCCATATGTTTTCTATAGAGATGGGTGGTTGTGAATTTTTTCTTGTTTTCGAATGGTTACGTACTCTCGGCCCCATTCTCATGTATTTTAAGGAATTAACCATGAAATTCCAACACAAGGGAAAAAAATATAAGTTGCATGGCATCAAAACAGGCTCCCCTAATATCATCAGTGCCCAACACATGAAAAATATCCTAAAAAAAAGATCATACGAGAATTATCTCCCAACTCCACTCCATTCATGTTGTTGAGACACCTTTTGTGCATCCCGAACTCTAATATATCATCACTCTCCACCAAGTTGCTTTTACTACCCCCAAAGAACTACCCCCTTCTCGTGGCGACCATGATCATTCCATCCCTCTCATCTCAGACAGTCTTCCTCCCAATGTTCATCCTTATCGTCAACCCAAGAATGAAATTGAGAAAATTGTTCATGAATTACTCAAAGTTGATGTTATTCGTCCCAGTACTAGCCCCTATTCTTCCCATGTGGTCATGGTACTCAAGAAAGAAGGTATTTGGTGCATGTGTCCTGATTTATGAGCCCTCATCAAATTCACAATCAAAGACAAATTCCTCATTCCTATCATTGATGACCTCATGGATGAATTGAATGGTGCTCAGTATTTCACCAAATTGGATCTATGTTCTGGCTACCACCAAATCCATATGAAATATGAAGACATTCCCAAGATGACATTTCTCACTCATGAGGGTCATCATGAATTCTTGGTAATGCCCTTTGTATTGTGTAATGATCCTTCCACTTTCCAAAGTCTTATGAATCATGTCTTCCATCCTTTTCTCCATCATTTTGTCTTAGTTTTCTTTGATGATATTCTCATTTATAGTAAAACTTAGTCATCTCATCTCTCCCATGTGAATCAATTTCTCCATCTCCTCTCTAAGCACCAACATTTCCTCTAACAATCTAAATGTTCCTTTGGGGCCTCAGAAGTGGAATATTTGGGTCATATTGTTGGCAAGGATGGTGTCTGAGGGGATCCTAAGAAAATTGAATCTATGCAAGAATGTCCACGTCCTATAACTCTTAAGATCTTGCATGGTTTTATGGGTTTAACAAGCTATTACATGAAGTTTGTTTAGAATTATGGAAAGATTGTAGCTTCTCTCACTTCCCTCTTTAAAAAGAATGCTTTCACTTGGAATTCAGTTGTGGATCATGCTTTCCAAGCCTTAAAATATGTTATATGCTTGACCCCTCTCTTAGCACTCCCAGACTTCACAAACACAATCGTATTGGAATGTGATTCTTTCGGGAAAGAAATTGGAGCCGTCCTGTTAGGATATTTAGACACTTAGGAGTTAGTTAAGATCTACTTGGTCTAATGTGTCATTAGGTAAAAGTGTGTTTCTTAGTGTGTTTATTTAGTATGCATTAGTATGCATTTGTAGTTAGGAAATCCAACGGTCACAATATGTTCCCGACATAGAGTGATCCAATGGTTCATATTCTCCTCGATATTAATGACTATTGATATGTGGCTTAACAACCAATTGGTCCATGATATCTATTTAAATATTATGGAGGGTCATTTTCCGATGATCAATTGTGAGAAACACTCTTGTAAAATCTCTCTGTAATCTTTTTCTTTTGCATTAATAAACTGCTCCAAGTGGTCGTGTTGGCTGGGGCCGTGGATGTTTCCCCATATGGATTTTACCACGTCAAAACATCGGTGTGTTGATTTTTGATCTGGTTGTGTGAGTGGTTACTGAAGGTGTTCATCCTTTGTTGGAATACATGTGTTTTCAAACATGGTATTAGAGCCTATTTGAAGACCCATTCTTGTTCTAGATCGAGATCGTGAAGCCGAGTTGCATCATCTCCATTTTCTATCATTTTCGTACATTTCTGGGCTGAGAGGATTGTTCCATTGTGTCTGAAGCATTCGTTTCGGTCAAGAATATTATTTGTTTCACTCGAAAAGGTTTTTTTTCCCCAAGATACGACCATTTTAGTCAGATCCGAAGGTATACATCCTGAATACGCATTTTTTAAATTTTTGCAGAGTATTATTTTGGTTTTATATATATATATATATATTTTTGGGTTGCTACTCTTTTAGATCTGTGTATGTTATTTTCCCCGTGCCCTGTATGATATCAGAAAATCACAAATAGATAGGAAAAGGTGCATCTTCCTAGTAAGCTAACCGAAATCTAACCTTTGTTGTCATCGATAAGTGAAATTGTTTTCTTGTGTGAAAATAGTTTTTTTTAGCATGCTCTCCAAGGCCGTATTCAACAACAACAACAACAACAATCCTGTTGCTAAAAAATACAATATGATTTTCTAGACCATTTGGTTAAAAGTTGCCTTATTAAGTAAGAGGTCTTGAGTTCAAGTCTCTCTTTTTATTACTTTTTCTTTGAAAACATTCATGCTCAAATTGTAAAGTGTATTTGACTTCAAGTATAAAGGTGAATTATTATAAATAGGTTTAATATTTTATTTTAGAGTTATTTATTTTGCATGCAATTTTTTTTTATAAAGTAACTTCATTGTAAAAGTGATCCCCACTTCTCTTTATAAAAGTGAGTCACTTCATAAACCAACTTACACCACCACGTGGTCCTTTGGTTATTGTTTATGCATTTTTTTAAAAGGGTCAAAACTTTCACATCCGAAGTCTGTTTTAGTGTTGTTTGTTTTAAACAACATAATTTTTCGAGATCTTTCCATCCAGATCATCAGTTTCAGTTTTTAAATCCATATTATCCACATATTTAATATGAATTCTACAAGTAATCTCTTGCTTACCAACACCATCTATGGAAATCCCATATGGAGGATTTATTAAGAAGTAAAGTCTTGTACCCGATTACCTTGGGAAATGAAACAACACCCAATGATGCTGATAAGAAAGTCAAATGGGATAATAGGAATGACGAAGCACGTGTATTAATCAGAATGTCCATCTCTCATGATTTAAGGTTCCACCATCAATCAATTGATAAACCCAAAGAAGCTTAGGAAAAGATTGAATCTGTGTTTGGTAAACACAATATTATTTGAGCACAACAATTAGAAAATCAAGTATTGAGTTTAATTCCAAATGATTTTTCTTCCATTGAAGACTATCTATCTAAGTTTAAAACACTCAACACTTTATGTGAAGAATGTAAGATAAAGATAGAAGAATATCGTTGCATCTATGTTATTCTTTCTAAGCTAGGTAGTGAATATTTTGTGTTTGTATCTACCTTTTATGCCATGCAAGAGGATCTAGGGACGACTTATCAAAAACCCAGTCTTGATAACTTTTGTGATGCTTTGATTAGAGAGCAAGATAATCTTGTACAACTTGGAGTGATCAACACTGCAGGTATCTCCAACAAAGCCTTAGTTGTCCATTAGAAAGATAAAACCAAGAATCCCACGAAGCAACATCCTCACCACAACAAAAAACAATATAAGGGTCCCAAACCCACTCAGACAACTTCCGCTCCTAATGGTGACAAAGGAGAAAAATATAAAAGTAAGAAGACTGACAAACATTGCAACTTTTGTGATAAATATGGTCATGATGAGTCCAAATGTTTCAAGAAGAGGGCATCTTTAGAAGCAATGATGAAGAATCACAACATCAATATTGATTCTACTTCTTCTTCTTCTTCGCATGGACATGCACTTTCTACTTCTGGTTTCTCCTTCAATAGAACTTCTACTTCTTCTTCTGATGAGTGGCTTATTGATTCTAGAGCATCTTGTCATATGGCTAAGGATAAAGACATATTTTATGCTCTAAATGAATGTTACACCAAGAAAATATTTGTTGGTGATGATATAGCTCTTAGTGTTGAAGGATCTAGAATAGTTCAAGTAGAAAATGATCATTTCAATGATGTATTATGTGTTCCAAGTCTTTCTTGTAACCTTCTATCAGTATATCAAATAAATCATTTAGGTGAAGGTAAAACCATAGATTTTTCACCTCAGCAAGTTGTAATCAAGTATCTAAAAGATCCTAAGAATGTTCTTACAACTAGAATTGTTTATGATATTACCAAGTTGTACAAGTTTGACAACTTTGGGTCATCATCTTTTTCATCAATTTTTGTTTCTCATAGTGATGACTTGAGGAAACTTTGGCATCAACGATTTGGTCATCTAAACTATCACTCATTACAACAATTATGTAATCAATAGATGGTGANGGCCCTTTGCAGCTTGTTCACAGTGATTTGTGTGGTCCACTTTCTTCTCCTTCTTTTTCTGGGTGCAAGTATTTCTTAACTTTCATTGATGACTTTTCTAGATGTACTGGGGTTTACTTCTTAAAACTTAAGAGTGAAGTTTTTGACAAGTTTTTGGCCTACAAGGCCCTTGTAGAAACACAATATTGACATCAAATTCAAAAGTTAAGAACAAATAATGGAGGTGAATATGTGAAAAATAATTTTACAAGTTACTACAATACACAAGGCATCCAAATGCAACACATTGTTCCATATACACCACAAAAAAATGGTGTTGTTGAGAGAAATAACCACACATTAAAAGAAATGGCTAATTATATGATCCAATCTAAGGGATTAAGTTTAAAGTATTGGGTGAAATCAATCAACTATGAAAATTACATAGTAAATTTCACTCCCACAAAGGCTCTTAAAAATATAACACTAGAAGAAGATTGGAATAAAATTAAACAATATGTAAGTCACTTTCATGTACTTGGCAGTATAGCATGGGCTCACATTCTTGATGAGAAAAGGAAAGCATTGCAGCCTAAAAGTGAGAAGTCTATATTTGTTGGTTATTCTGAAGATGTCAAGGGTTATAGACTTCTTCAACCACATTGTAATGAAATTATTATTAGAAGAGATGTTAAATTTGATGAAAATCTCTTGGCTTGCAAGCCTAATTCGACAATTGTGCCTTCTTCGGACTGCAATCCATATTCGACCTTTATTCCTTCTTTTGTTCCTATTCTGGTTTCTTCTTCAGATGATGATAGTGAGGATTAAAATCCACCTCTGCCTGCTCACCTTCCTCTAGTTGATTCCTTTGAACCTAAACCACCACTAGTTCAACATGAGAAGCATCTGGTGATCTTGTAGGTGATCGTTCATATCAATGTCGGACACATTCATAGTTCCAACGAGCCTCTTCTCTTGTGGCTCAAGTTTCAGAGACTCATGATCCAAAGACATTTGTAGAAGATTTAGGTCATCCATATTGGGATACAACAATGAATGAAGAGTATCGTTCTTTAATGGCAAATGATACTTTGGATCTTGTACCTCTTCCAAAAGGAAGAAAACTTGTCAAATGTAAATGGGTCTATAGAACTAAGTATGTATCAGATGAAAGTGTTGAAAGACACAAGGATCAATTAGTTGCTAAAGGATTTTCCAAGATGAAGTAATTGACTTCAAATTTTTTCCCTGTAGCCCAAATGAATTCCATCCTCCTTGTTCTTTCCCTTGCCACCTCACATAAATGGGAGGTCCATCACATGGATGTTAAATCTGCCTTCTTGCATGAAGACTTGCAAGAAGAAATCTACATGGAAAAACCTCCTAGATATGTCCAGAATGACTCTAGCCTTGTTTGTCGCCTTAAGAAATATTTTTATGGTATTAAGAAGGCTCCTCGAGCTTAGTATGCCAAAATGTACAACTTTCTTATTGACACCGGATTCTCTAGATTCCATTCTAATCCTAATGTCTATACCAAGAAAGTAGGAAGCCATATCATAATCCTTTTCCTTTATGTTTATGTCCTTATCCTTACTGGTAGTGACTCAAAACTTTTAAACCATGTGAAAACCATCCTTAAGAAAAAATTTGAAATTAAAGACTTAGTTTTTCAAACCAATGAAGAAATTTTTCTTTCCCATTATAAGTATGCTTGCGACCTTCTTCATCACTTTCACATGGATGATTGTAAACCATTCCCTTCTCCCTTCCATTCTAGAGTCAAGCTTACTTCCACCTCTACTTCTCCTGAAGTTGATGCCACCCTATACCGTCAGTTAGTTGGTAGCCTCTTATACTTGACTCATACCTGTCATGATATTTCCTTTGTTGTTGTTCTTGTTTCTTGGTATATGAAAACACCCCATGAAAGCCATTGGAAAGAAGCTAAAATGATACTTCTCTATGTCTGTGGTACAGTTCAGTTTAGGATACATTACTATTCAAGGGGGACTCCTTTATTGGTTGGTTTCACTGATTTAGATTGGGTTGATGACCTCGATGATCGGAAGTCTATTGCAGGTTATGTTTTCATCCTTGGTTCAAGACCTGTCACTTGCACCTGTAAGAAACAATAGGCTATTGCACTTTCTTCAATAGAAGTAGAGTACCAAGAAACAATAAATGCAAGTCAGGAAGCCTTGTGGCTTTGATAGATCCTTTCAGAGTTTGGATTCCAATAGGAACATCCGACCAGCCTTTGGTGTGACAATCAGAGTGCCATCAAGCTCGCCAAAGACCTAGTTAATATCAACGGAGAAAGCACTTCAAGCTACACATGCACTTCATCAGAAATTTCATTCATGATCAAGTTATTGAGGTGCTCTTTTTCCCTATAGAAGATCAAGTTGTAGACATTTTCACAAAGTCTCTTACAGAGGCAAAGGTTTCCAAACTTCGATCTATGTTAGGAGTTCAAGAAGTTGTCATTAAGGGGGGATAAACTCTACTACCTCCTTCCTTCTCCTATTGTGTCACTATTGTAAATCCTTCAATCCTATCCCAAGTTGTTCTTAAGGGGAGATGTTAGGATATTTAGACACTTAGGAGTTAGTTAAGACCTACTTGGTCTAATGTGTCGTTAGGTAAAAGTGTGTTTCTTAGTGTATTTATTTAGTATGCATTAGTATGCATTTGTAGTTAGTAAATCTGTCGGTCACGATATGTTCTCGACATAGAGTAATCCAACGGTTCATATTCTCCTCGATCTTAAAGACCATTGATCCATGGTTTAGCACCCAATTGGTCCATGATATCTATTTAAATATCATGGAGGGCCATTTTCCGATGATCGATTTTGAGAAACTCTCTTGTAATTCTCTATAATCTTTTTATTTTTCATTAATAAATTGCTCCAAGTGGCCGCATTGGCTCAGGTCGTGGATGTTTCCCCATAGGGGTTTTACCACATCAAAACATCAGTGTGTTGATCTTTGATCTAGTTTTGTGAGTGGTTAATGAAGGTGTTCGTCCTATGTTGGAATACTTGTGTTGTCGAACACGTCCTCATGCAAGATGGCATACCCTTGGCCTTCACTAGAAAACAACTTTCAGAGTGACATTTGGGCCAATCCATTTATGAAAAGGAAATGTTAGATATTATACATGTTGTGGATCTCTGGCACCTTTACTTATTGGGTCAATGATTCCAAATAAAAAATGATCATGAGATTCTCAAGTATTTCCTGGAACAACGAATTTCATCCCCGACACAACAAAAATCAGTGACCAAGATATTTGGATATGATGATGATTTCATCTACAAGAAGGGAAAGGAAAATTTAGTGGTTGATGCTCTTTCCTGGAAATATGAAGAATATGGGTCCCTTTTCTCCCTCTCCTTCATTGTACTAGATTGTCTCCAAGCTATTCATCAGGAATGATTGCAAGACCCCAAAATTTCTATCCTGCTCCACCAATTGCACCACAATTATTCAGTCTCTCCAGGGTACTCTTGGCATAATGAAGAGCTTCGCCACAAAGGTTGTTTGTATTTATGCAAGAAATCCCAACTTAAATCCATAGCTCTTTCTGAATTTCATGCCTCACCCACAAGAGGGCATTCCAGACTTACCAAAACCTATGAAAGGGTTAAACATTCTTTTTTATGGGAAGGTATGAAACAGGATGTCCACACCTTTGTGGCTAAATGCGAGGTATGTCAAAGCAACAAGGGAGAAACTGTCAAATCTCCAGGCACACTCCAACCACTTCCGATGCCCCCTGCTATTTGGTGAGATATTTCTATGGACTTCATTGTAGGATTACTTAAATCGGACAATAATTCAATCATCATGGTGGTCGTTGATCATCTCTCCAAATATTCTCATTTTTGTGCTCTTCAACACTCATTCACAACCGCCACAGTGTCTCAACTCTTCATGGATAATATCTTCAAGCTTCATGGCATGCCTAATTCTAATGTCTCTGACAGAGACCCCACTTTTACCAGCAATTTTTGGCAAGAGTTTTTCAAGCTACAGGGCACCCAATTACATCTCAACATTGCCTATCACCCCTAGACGGATGGCCAGACAGAAGTTGTCAACAAGTGTTTGGAAACATATTTGAGGTGTTTTTCATCTGAGCGACAAAACCGATAGGCTCAATGGTTACCCCTAGCTTAATGGTGGTACAACACATATTACCATACCACTACTCGAATGACTCCTTTTGAAGCAGTCTATGGCCAAAATCCCCCATCAATTCTCTCCTATATGCCAAGGGTATCGAAGGTTTAGGAGGTTGACACAAATCTTACAATTCGGTAGGCTATTCTTCATGTCCTCAAATACAATTTGGTCATGGCTCAGAATCGCATGAAGAAACAAGAAGATCAAGGTCGTTTTAAATGCCATTTTGTTGAAGGGAGAAGGTATTTCTTTGACTACAACCTTATAAGAAGAATTTCCTAAAATCTCACCACTGGCAAAAACTTGAGCCCAAATTTTATGGTCCTTATCAAGTTCTCAAACATGTGGGCTCAATGGCCTATCAATTAGCTCTACCTAGTCAATCGAAGCTCCATCTTGTTTTTCAAGTTTCCTGCTTAAACAAGGTGATTGGAAATAAGTGCCAAACTCAAACTAGTCTTCCTGATTTGGATGAAGAAGGTTCCATATGGTTGCAGCCACAAACAGTCTTGGCCTAGCAAGAGTGTCATCTCCATTAGCGCACCATTGAGGAAGTGTTAGTTCAATGGAAAGACACACCTCTAGAAGATGCCACCTCAGAGTCGGCCACCATTCTACAACAATTCCCTCATCTGAAGCCTTGAGGACAAGGTTGTTCTTCAAGGGGGATGGAATGTTAGGGACCTAACCTCTCTAACCCCTCACGTAGGTAGAATAATATAATTCCATGTAATGAAGGCCAATATTAATAAGGCCTAGCAATAATGAATAATAAGTCAAATGTAAGAAGACCTTATAGAAGCTTCCACTTCTAGAAGGATCTTCTTCTAGATTGTTCTTTTGGATAGATAGATTTAGATAAAAGTAGAGGGTATAATAAATCTTGTCTTGGATATTATTGTAATAAAGCTCTACTCCGTTGGAGGTTTCCCCCTAGAAGAGGCAAGTGAACAATGTTCTTAGTAATCAAAGTGCTCTTTGTGGTGTTATTATGGTATTATTGTGGTATTGTTATGGTTATATCATTGTTTATCTTCCATTTCTAGTTAGTTATTTTTGTTCTGCATACTAGTTTATATCTGAAATACGACAGTTTTAGGAATGTAACGAGAGATTTGTCTCCATGTACTGCACTCTCTTTTGGAGCATTCCACTTTGGAGTGTTTATTTCTTATATTGTTTTGCATCTTTTTTGCCTATAACTAGTACCCATACTTTATCCATCAAGTTGTGACATCCATTGTCATCATCTTTTCCATGAGTTCAACATTGTCGGGGGTTGGTATGCAATGCTTCCTCTAGTGATTTTTTACTCGTTACCGTCTTCAAAGTGAGCCTTGTATGCAACACTAATTACTATATTGACTTGGTGATTGCAGAGCTAGTGACCCATGCACTCTTGTGAGATGGATTGGCATCCATATGGACACTCAACATATGATGTTTTCTAAGTTGTAAATGAGTACCTCATCAAGGATTCAATTCTAGAGGATCAGTTTATTTTTGGGGCGTGCATTCACCTCTCATTGCCTTAGCAGTTTGGAATGTGCATGGGAGATTAACTCTCTTTTAGATAAGATATTTTACCCTATGGACTTTTCTCCTTTTCTTTGTTTATGTGTTTATGAGAGTTTGTATATGGATACCTCATGAGGCCTTGTCTTCGAGACCCATGTGTGTTTTCTTTTGTTTTCACCTTAAGTTTCACTTACGGGTGTGTTGGCATTAGTGTTTTCCAACACATTAAGTGTGAGTTGTAACTTAGATAGGTTCCCAACAAAACAACTATTCTTAGTTATTTGTTGGGTCTCTTCGTTAGTTTCCTATAAATGTAAACCTGTAAACCTTCTCATATGTTTTTAATCATATTCAAACTAATACATTATTCTCTATTAATATAAGTATCATTCATCATCCTGGTTAATCCCCGGAGCTCCACAAAATACCTCATTTGAAAACTTATTGCTTCATCACAACATATAGTTACACATGTTATTATTATCATTATTTCCTCCCTTACCATTGCTGGAGCTTGAATATTCCATTTCCATTTCTATTCAATAACGAATTAGTGAACGAGATAACAATAAAAGAGCACCAGGATAACCAGCTTTGTCATACGAAGCAACCTTCAGACCAGCTTTGCAATACACTGGTTCCGTCAAACAGTTCATGTCGCTTGTAATTCATGAGAGTCTACATCCGGAAACTCCGGGCATCGTCTTGACCTAATATGAATTTTAACATTGTTGTGGATGCTGTACACACCAGATTAGTAGGGTGGAGCGACTTGAAAAAACATTGACAACAGCCTTATTGTTGTTTCCTCTTATTGGAGGCTTAACTTTAGATAAAGAAGTTACATAACAGCCATTGTAGACATTCTTGCAATCTTCGTAATTCGATACGTTCGCGGTAAACATTTACATCTCATATTCAACTTTTAGTTGTGGTATTTCTTCCTGGCGCAGGTTTTACAATGAAACACATTATTTGCTAATAAATACCTAGCATTCTTGAGACATATATTCCGAATAAGGTATACAGATCGGAACATATTACAGTATTAACTGAGGATTGTAATTTAAAACTAAATTGTAATTTAAAACTAAAGTTGGTTCTAGGAAGAAATAGATTAAAAAATGGAGAATGGAAGAAAAAACTTGTATCAAAGAAAGTAATAAAAAAGTGTTGGACAAGATCCGATAAGAAAATGAAAATCTCTACAACAGCTAGCAGATTAAAGAAATAGCAAACAGCTAACAAGTTGAGAAATATAAATAAGCCATAGGAACATTCCTGAATAAAAGTTCATCAATTTATGATAGAAACGCAGAGTCTTAAACAATTAAATTGAAAGAATGATAGTACAACATGACCAGCGACATCAATGCAAACTTCCAGGAATAATTTTCAGAACATTACATCTAGTTTGATAAACGGAGCTTACATCTATATATGCATGTGTAATAGTCCCACACCACTCTTTTACCCTGAACAATTCATATTTCAGAAAGAAAACTGAAAACAGTGCATTGAAAAACCATAAAATATTTTCGGAGGAGGTGGCCAGTCCACATAGAATATCATTGAATGTAAATAGTTGCTATATTATTCGCTATCTCCGTCCCTACCTCCAGTGTGGAGGTTAGGGATTACAATTAATTCTAATCCCCTGGTTTAATGTTATGCTACATATCATTTAAGTGATAAACTAACACAATTATATAAAAATAGGAAGGTGGAATACAGAGAAATATAATACCTGGAAAACAGACAAATATGAGTGAGCTATCCATTTGTCATTAATGTTTTTAATTAATTTTTCTAATTCAAAAAGTAAAAAATTAATAAGAAGGTTATATGAGTCTGGCTCATCTAACAGCAAATTATAGCCTTCAAAATGCAATTGAAACCCTTCTTTTCCGAAATGTAACTTTGAATTTCTGGCAAAATACATATACGTGTACAATGTAGATGTGAACAAAGTCTATGTACGTCAAATGGCATCCACTTTTAGTAATGAGGTATAGAGAAGTACGAGGGCATGCTTAAACGTTCCTCTTGCATTTTTCTACATAATTTTGGTCTGAATCTGGCAGACTAAAATTGCAATTTTGTCGATTTTTATGGTTTAAAGGATCTCTGAATCCATTCAGATCTTAAACCATTCAGATCTTGAAATTACAATCTGGAACAATATAAAATTCACGGATTTTTTATTTGTCAGATACAACCAAGATAATGGGAAATCATGGGCATTTCAATGATCTCAAAAAATATGGATTTGTGTAATAGAAGGAAGAGAGGAGAGAGTACATAGTTGATTACTTTTTTCCTTCCACCTTAAGAACGCACAATGGTTACTATGGTTGGTCTACAGTTGAAGGATGGAGAAATTGAGCATTTGCTGCATTTGCTTGATTTACAACCCAGGAGAAGTTGAAGATTCAAAAGGACTTCAATACTTTTTTATAGCTAATAGTATGAGAAACTTATATAGCTTGGGAAGCTTCAGCGTTAAACAAGTAACGCTGCCTCAAAGCTGTGTTAGAATGCGGGATTTAGATAACATCCTGTATTTCTTGTCTCTGTTAGACAAAACTTATTCAAAATACACTTTTAAAAATTCGTCTAAAACTTATTCGAAATACGCTCTTTTAAAATTCATCTAGGGATTATAGTTTCAACCCAACTTGCTAATTTTTAACAGTTCTAGATTGCTCTGGGGAGCTCCTAAACAATCCGTAGCCTCAAAAAATTAAGAAATGCACTAAATCAATCAATTCTCATCCTCAAAAAATTAAAAAATACAGTAAATCAATCGCAAACAGTTTTGTCAGAAAAAGGGCATTTTGAATAACCCATATCAACCTCCCTTTCCTAAGGAGACCTCTATTTTTTCATTTAAGATCGTTCCATATATTCAGATGGTCATTACATTTCATTAGTTTCATCAATCTAAATAAATAGACACATTGTCTTACCTAAAACAACAGAACAGAGGACATAAAACAACAGAGGAGAGTACCAGTTCACAATCATCCGTGCGTTGAGACAAATAAAGAAATTATTGCAAAGTTTTAGCTACGTTAGATAATCTAATCAAGGAAGTATTATTTGTAAATTCAACCTAAATCTCTTGTTGAATACAGTGGGAAGTTGAACTAATGCATTGTAAACATTCATAATCTGAAAGGTGGACGGACTGTTTCTCTACTTATCCATAGCTGTAAATGAATGTAACAGAGAATAAAGTCGGTGCCTTCACAAAACCAATCATATGACATGGCTCATTCATAACAAACTGTACGTAAATCAGTGCACAGATGCGAATAATGCTTGCATTTTCGCCTATATCAAAGAAATCATGTCACGGATGCTGATACACTTTGAAACAAATAAAAGAGTTATAGTAGCTCTATTTAGAGCTCTAGCAGAGAATTTCCATTATAAACCCATTGCTTAGAAGAGCTAAGAAATAAATCAGCTTGCAGCCCAGACAGCTTGACAATATCTCTGAAGTCGATTAACATTTAAACACTTTGTCTAGGGATATAGCTTCAATTTCAGATTGGGAGAAATGAATAATTAAAACTGAACCTTTTCAACAAGGGGTGCCAGCAGCATGGACGTATTGTTTCTCGAAATATGTATATTAATAATGTAGAACACTTGGCACAAAAGTGGACTGTAAGTTGATGAGAAGCTTCTTTAAAATCCATGCTCAAAATTCTGCAAGTTAAACTACTTTGATTATGGAAAAACTCATGGAAGCATTAGTWTGGTATAAGAGGCCTGTTAATTCAGTAGGAAAAAAACAAGTGGACATTGGGGTGAGGCCCGTTGAGAAAGAAAAATAAATACGCTGTCAAACACCAGGAGCTACAGAAATGAGAACAACTATAGGAGTGTTTATTTTTAGACATTACTTTCCAAGAAAAAAGTGTGGTGGTATTAAACACCCCATTGACTGTGTGTTTCCTTTTGAAAGATCTAGATATCATTTCTGTATTAGATCTGCACATACAAATATAATTAAATAAAAACCTAAAAGTCAAGAGTACCTGAATGCATGGGTCGAATAATCAGTACATTTAACAGTTTCGTTGCTATCTATAGTGATCCTGTGGTTGCCTCTTCATTTCTCCAAAATTAGCCATGTTAATGCACAGATGAGATCCACAAAGTGATATATATATATATATATATATATATATTTATCATGTGCAACTCTGTCTAAAGAATGTCCTCGATCAATGGCGTCTTTTCTGAGTTTGGTTGGATTGATATTCCCCTCAGGTTCAGTAGACCGAAGCGTTTGAAGGGAGCCAAACAAAGAGTGAGGAAAAGCCGTTCTGTATTTTATGGGACTGATTCATGATAGTATACTTCTGTTTCATTATTACTGGTTTTGATCATAGCTATTGTCCTGCCCAGAAGCTGCGTGGGGATAATGAAGATGGTGGTGGTGGTGGAGGTAGTCTTCTGTAATGGATCTCACTGAGTTGTTGTATGCACTGCTTGAGGCGATGATTCCAATTTGGCCTTCGCCTGCCTGGACACCCAGCAAATGGTGTTCAGGATGAGATCCCTGCTGCTGCTGCTGAAGCATGGCGCTCAGAGGCATGTGGCCCATGTGGCCGCTCTGCAGTTCGAGTCCCGACAGATTGATTCCGGGCATCCGATTCATGGCGCTAGGTAACATGTAGGTCGTTAACGGCGTCATGGGATTGGAACAAGTAAGATTTCTGGATCCCGCCTGTATCGATGCAGCACTTGCAGGTGGTGGTGGTACTGGTGTCATCCGATACATGGACGAGTCCGTCCATATCTGGGACAAACCCTCGCTAGGGCTTTCTTGCATAGAGAAATGCCTCGAAGCGGCAGACAAAACACCGAGTCTCCTCTCTGATAGTTCCGCATTCTGCTGCATGTGACCTAATTGAATGCCTTTCTCTTCCCTCAGTCTTCTCATTTCAAGCCCTTGGTCGACAAATCCTTCGTTCTGAAACCGTCCCACTTCGTGACCGCGAGCTCCCTGCATCAATGACCTTCGTTCCAAGTGATCCATTATCATATCGCCACCACAGACCCGTACTGTGAGTCCCAGCAACCCATGGGGCGAGTCGGTCAGTACATTACCCGACTCGCCAATAGACCCCGCCATGGCTGCAGCCGACGCCGGAATCGTACCTGTGCCTGTGGCCGCCATGATCGACGGCTCCGCCTGCTGCAACAGCCACTGTATGGTCTCCCCATCGGATTTATGCCCGAGCTCTTTCGTCAGCTGAAATATTCTGGCTGCACAGGTCGCCGGCATACGAATTCGCCTTCCCCTACCGTCCACTTTGGTGTGTCTATCCTTGCAAGACGACTTCTTCTTCACAATCCCCTGCTGGTTAGTCCCCTGTAAATCACTGCCCGTGGACGAAGATGGGATGAGCGTACCGCTTATTGTTTCTAGGTCTTCTGCTATTGCCATGGAGGACGACCCCAACGCTATTCTTTCTGCATCCATTGCTGCATGCATCGCCTTCACATAAGATTCGGTCGATCCTCTCAATCCCTGCTCAGTGTCTTCCCCGTATGAATTGTCCCTCTGCTCCGTCTCGTCCGCTGGATATACTCTCAAACAGCTATAAACGATTACAAAAGCTTGCTGGATGATCGAAATATAGAAGCATGGGAATCCACTTGTTTGCACGGCCAAGAGGGTCTTGTAAGCAAATATTGCTGCTGCCTGTAGTGTTACACCAAACGATACTATGAAGATACTGGTATAGCCGGATGTCAGAAGATTTGCCATCAGCGAGTTCGACGCAGATGGTTTCTAGCTGGATACCCGGGAAATCGAATTTGAAAGATGGTGCCTTCATAGCCATCTGAAAATGAGAGACGGTGAATATTCTTCATTGGCATCGCTATTTATTGATGGTATTTTGCTTCGATTGTTCGTCTGGAATTCCAAGTGTAATGTGGGAATGAAACCACTCTCATATCGTGCCTGCCCGTAGGGTTTTCCGCCAATCTCAGATTATTCACTCTGACTCTACCTTCTTCTTAGCCTTGTCTCTCGGACCCTCTCCTAACCCAGCCTAATTTTTCACAGTACAATACAAATCAATACCTCCCTTTCACGGCTTTTTCAGATAAGATAGGGGATAGGGCAGGCGTTTCAAATATTCGATTGCGGTGATATGAGAAGGGACAAAAACTGGCGTAGCCTCTCCCGTGCCCAGGCACCAGTCAGTCACTCTATGAGGATGGACATTGGATGCCCAACCGTCAAGGTAAACGGCAGAAACTTTATTTATTTCTCTGGACCCACTATGACGCTCTCTTGACGTTGTATCCTCATCTCCAATCTGCCCTTCCAGACCACCGTTACGACCACTAACTGTTCAACATATATTCCAGCTTGCATTGCCATTTTGCTTCTAGTTTCTACAATGGGATTCGCAATATCTTCTATGAACGGAGTCGGAGAGAATCAACTAAAATAACTGCAACTGGAAAAATATCATACAGAACGCACTAACATTTTTCGGCACGTTTCCGATCGAATTTAGCCAATGGACCGTAATTCCACTCTGAAAATACTAGCTGCGTATAATTTTTTAACTTCGCTAGGGTTTCTGGCCTGATGGATCAAGACACAATGGATTTATTTTGTCCAAATCCTTTTGGGATAACGCATATCAAACACCTTAATTCTCATCCAGATCAATCAGTAAAATATTTTATTTTAATGGGTTGCTACAGTGGCACAGAATTGTTAATTTAAAGCGTTGTTAAAAAAAAGGAATCACTGGTATGAACCTTCGACTTTCACCCTTTTCCATGCAGTCTAGAAAGAAACAAAGCAAGCATCAGAGTTACCGATCTTCGTATCACAGGAGCAGGAATCACACAAAAACACGATGGAATCCTGTAGCTATAATCCCACTTACAAGAGAGGAACTCATGATGGGTAGTCCAGATGCGCATCGATTGCATGAATGTACGTCTGGTAGATGTTAAAAGTGTGTGGCGTCTGAGCATGGGAATTTCTGAATCCACGTGAAGGAGAGGATGTACAATTCAGGCGTGCGCAGTTATCAGATTGACATTTCCACGTGTGTTACGATCCTTTTTAACTGACCAGTCAAGGGCGTCGCGCTTTCAATCGACCCATTGCCGATTTAATACTGTAGACTGGTTTTACTCCATTTCTGATTTCCGGATAAAATTTTTGTCTTTATTGGTGCCAGTTATTTCGGTTTAGTCCCTTGCGTTTTCCTTCCGTAGATTCACGAGGATGTAGTCAGTTAAATGCATAGGCTTTAATGTTTATCTAATTCACACTGTTGTCTGGCGTATTTTTAATTGAAATCAAACACATTGCCATTTCACTTTATTTCTAGAATCTGTTTACAGATTTTCATGTTTTTTTGTTTCAAAAAGTAGAGCTTGAATGGATGTTATTTACTGAATAAATAACAACATAATACATTCATTTTATGGAGTTGTATTGAAGACAGTTGAAAACAAAGTACAATTTGAATAACAGATAAAGAAAGCTGCCTCTTAAACTTTTATCCATTCAACATGGACTTCTACGAGATTAATAGAATTTTTTGAGATTAATTAATTTTTCATTTGAGTTACAATTATAGATATTGTATATGGTTTTTTATTGCATTCGATTAATTATAGATATTGTATATGGTTTTTTATTGCATTCGATTGATTGATTTTGAGTGGTTTTCATTGTTAATTATAATTGATGTTTTTGATGATAGATGGAATGTCCATTCAAAAAGATGCATGCTTGAAAAACTTCTCTTAGAATTACATCTAGAAAAATCTTCATATACAATTATAGATATTATGTATGGTTTTTTACTACATTGGATTGATTGATTTTGAGTGGTTCCCACTGTTCATCATAATTGATGTTTCTGATGATGATAGATGGAGTGTCCATTCAAAAGGATGGAAGTTTGAAAACCTCTCACACAGTTACATCTAGAAAAATCTTCATATACAATTATAGATATTGTATATGGTTTTTTACTGCATTCCATTGATTGATTTTGAGTGGTTTCCACTATTCATTATAATTGATGTTTTTGATGATGATAGATGGAGTGTCCATTCAAAACAAACTTCTCACACAGTGACATCTAGAAAAATCTTCATATACAATTATAGATATTATTTATGGTGTTTTACTGCATTTGATTGATTGATTTTGAGTGGTTTCCATTGTTCATCATAATTGATGTTTTTGATGATGATAGATGGAGTGTCCATTCAAAACCATGGACGTTTGAAAACCTCTCTCACAGTTACATCTAATAAAATCTTCATATACAATTATAGATATTAGATATAGTTTTTTACTGCATTGGATTGATTGATTTTGAGTGGTTTCCACTGTTCATCATAATTGATGTTTCTGATGATGATAGATAGAGTGTCCATTCAAAAGGATGAATGTTTGAAAACATCTCACACAGTTACATCTAGAAAAATCCTCATATACAATTATAGATATTGTATATGGTTTTTTTACATCTAGAAAAATCCTCATATACAATTATAGATATTGTATATGGTTTTTTTACATCTAGAAAAATCCTCATATACAATTATAGATATTGTATATGGTTTTTTACTGCATTAGATAGATTGATTTTGAGTGGTTTTCACTGTTCATTATAATTGATGTTTTTGATGATAATAGATGGAGTGTCCATTTAAAACATGGACGTTTGAAAACCTTTCACACACTTACATCTAGACAAATCTTCATATACATTTATAGATATTGTAGATGGTTTTTCTACTGGATTAGATTGCTTGATTTTGAGTCGTTTCCACTGTTCATTATAATTGATGTTTCTGATGATGATAGATGGAATGTCCATTCAAAACATGGATGTTTGAAAACATCTCACACAATTACATCTAGAAAAATCTTCATATACAATGATAGATATTGAAGATGGTTTTTACTACATTAGATTGATTGATTTTGAATGATTTTCACTGAAATTTAATGATAGACGTTTGAAAACCTCTCAGACAGTTACATCTAAAAAAATCTTCATCCAATTGATCTTTCAAGTGACTTCTATGAATATGAAATATAAAATAACGTGATAAAATAATAATCGTAAAATAATATTCATAATCGTGGACCCTATAGTTACCAGCGGTATGAAAATACCGTTCCTATGCCAAAAGGGTCCCAAAAATTTAAAACGAGACATAAAACACAGTTTGCTGTGGCCGTTTCCTCTGTAAGGGTAGAAAACTGTTTCTCAGTAAACGTTTTGTCTCTAGAGGCATGTATCAATGCAGTTTTTCTGGGCACTACAGGGAAACGATCGGTTATTCCAATAGTTCGACGGACATCAGTTGCAGGTTGCATGCCAAAGGTTCTAGAGCAGAGAAGATCTGGTTTGCTCCCCTCCGGCCATTGATCCAAATACTACGGATTTCTCCTCTCTGGTAAAGGATGAGATCTTGCAGAGGGAAGTGGAAATAAGAAACAACGACTTGCAAAAAATCACTTCGAACTGGAGAATCTCCCTCTGATGCTAATTTTGGACGGTTACCCTTCCCGATCTTCCATTCTCCCGCCGTCCCGCAATAGTCAAATTTAGCAGTGGATTAAATGTTGAATGGATGCTATAGGCCGGGTGCCCCGGGTGATTTTGATGGTTTAGATGTCCTTAAGTCGCTGTTTCTCAAACCACAGATTAATCGCATAGCCAACAGGTCCCGCACAAATTAACAAACAAAAAAAAACTTCTGATATTGTTGGTAGTCACCTCATAAATACCGGAGCTTTTAGTGGTAACTGCAATTACGTGTTTTGGGTCTAATTTTAGATCAAGCTTTGGCTATAAAAAATTGTTCTAACCATTGAGAGAATTATTGAATAGGTTAAGTTGTAACTCGCTGTGTGAGGTGTCCAATTTTCTATGTTGTGCATTGTTTTACTGTGCAGCATTTATTGTGATCATTTTTTAATATACAGTGGTAGGGTTGTTGCAAGAAATCTGTACCACTTTATCAGAGCCAGGCAAGTTGGGAACCCGAAAGTTGATTATTAGTTGCAGGTTTTTAATCTTTAAGGATTAAGAGAAGAATCAATAACAAATACTTTACTATCGATTTCTTCATTTAACGAAAAACATTATGACTATCGAACAATCAAAATGCAGCCCTTGTTGGTCTTTAAAGATATCTAGGATACAATAGAAACATGAACCCGAGATTGAAATGTAAGAATAGCTCAAGAGAGAAATGACCAGAGAGAGCAGGAGGATGCCCTAATGAAATTTTTAATTCGAAGTGCTTTAGATGTGAGAATTTTCTCCAAAATCACTACAGTGAAAAATGCCAAGGAAAGTTGTGACATATTACAGTGTGCTTACCAAGGCACATATAAAGTCAATTTGGTTCGGTTGCGGAATATGCAGAGATTGAGAATCTTAAGTAAAGAGTAGTGAGAAGATAGTCGTTGATTTTTAAGTTCAAGATACTGTTAACCAATTTTGCACCCATCTAGAGGTACTTATGGATAATGTAATTTGCGAAAAAAAAATAGATCCTTACGGGTGAAATTGAATTTAGTGGTTAATACAATCAAGGAAAGCAAAGATCAAACAAGAATAAAGCTGGAAAACCTATGAAATCATCATCATCTTATGAAATT
>JZKD02S0218585.1:0-21859 GCA_000966675.3 Picea glauca | reverse complement strand
AGATCACAACCCCTATGGAGAAGTTACTGAAGAATGAATTGAATTATCGGTGGAATGATGAATGTCAAAAGAGTATAGATACACTGAAACAAAAGATGGGCACCACGCCAATTTTAGTTTTTCCTAATTGGAGCAAGGAATTTCATGTACATGTGGACACATCATCGATATCTTTGGGAGAAGTTTTGGCACAAACAAGTGAAGGAGAGATATACCATCCAATTGCATTCACTAGTAGGAAGTTATCATCTATAGAGAAGAACTATACTATGATAGAATGATAAGGTTCAATGATGTTGTATGCCTTGCAGAAGTTCAAACATTACATGTGTCGATATCATTTCAAAATGTATACAAACCACTCTGCACTGAGATACCTAGTGAACAAGCTAGTGTTGGGGGAAAGAATATGTAGGTGGCTACTATTGTTCCAAGAATACGATTTTGAGGTGATCGTGAAACCATGAAAGTTTAACTGAGGGATGGATCATTTGTCATGCATACTATCATGTGAATATGTAGGGAACTTGGATGATAGTTTACTAGATGTGCACTTGTTTGAAATTCAGATGGTGGATGACTGTTTGTCAGAAATAGTTCATTTTTTTAGCAGAGGAGTAGCTCCATCAGAATTCACAGTGGCACAAAAGAAGCAACTTGTAGTGAAGGAACCAAACTACCAGTTGATAACATGAAATATATACAAGTTAGGTGCATATGGTATTCTGCGACGTTTTTTATTGGAGCATGAAAGAAATATGGTTTTGTTAGCATCAGATGAAGGGGTTGAAGGAGGTCACTATGCAATAAAGGAAACAAATCATAATATTTTGTGCATAGGGTTATGGTGGCCTACCCTTCATAAAGATGATAAATAATTCTTTTAGAGTTGCGATGTTTTCCAGGGACTTGGGAAGCCTTCTAGGAGAGATGAAATTCCCTTAGTTCCACAAGTGACTTTACAAGAATTTCAAAAATGGGAAATGGACTTTGTTCAGTTGATTAATCCACCTACAAGACGATCAGGAACCAGTTACATCATTACCATGCAGACTACTTAACCAGATGGGTTGAGGAAAATCTAGTTAGAGACAGCAACATCGAGAGAGTTGCACGATTTTTGTTTGAAAATGTAGTCACAGGGTTAGGATGTGCAATAGTGCTTATCAGTGATCAGGGAACTCAATTTATGAACAATATGATTTCAACATTAACAGATTAATTTCAGATCCATCATCAAAAGAGTACACCTTACCATCCTCAATAAAATGGGACACAATAGAAGCCTTAAATAATATTCTGGAGCATGAGTTGACAAAGGTTTGCAAAATAAGNAGAAGAAGCAACTTGTAGTGAAGGAACCAAACTACCAGTTGATAACATGAAATATATACAAGTTAGGTGCATATGGTATTCTGCGACGTTTTGTATTGGAGCATGAAAGAAATATGTTTTTGTCAGCATCAGATGAAGGGGTTGAAGGAGGTCACTATGCAAGAAAGGAAACAAATCAGAATATTTTGTGCGTAGGATTATGGTGGCCTACCCTTCATAAAGATGATAAATAATTTTTTCAGAGTTGAAATGTTTTCCAGAGACTTGGGAAGCCTTCTAGGAGAGATGAAATTCCCTTAGTTCCACAAGTGACTTTACAAGCATTTCAAAAATGGGAAATGGACTTTGTTCAATTGATTAATCCACCTACAAGACGATCAAGAACCAGGTACATCATTACCATGACAGACTACTTAACCAGATGGGCTGAGGAAAATCTAGTTAGAGACAGCAACATCGAGAGAGTTGCATGATTTTTGTTCGAAAATGTGGTCATAGAGTTTGGATGCGCAATAGTGCTTATCAGTGATCAGGGAACTCAATTTATGAACAATATGATTTCAACATTAACAGAGTAATTTCAGATCCATCATCAAAAGAGTACACCTTACCATCCTCAATAAAATGGGACACAATAGAAGCCTTAAATAATATTCTGGATCATGAGTTGACAAAGGTTTGCAAAATAAGTCAAGATGACTAGGAATTGAAGATTCCAACAGTGTTATGGGAATATAGGACTACAAGAAAGAAGCTGATAGGATAGACTCCATTTAGGTTGACGTATGGACAAGAATTTGTTATCCTAATGGAATTCATAAGACTGAATCTGTGCATTGTTGCGATGACAAAACTTACAAACTTAGGTGTAGTGGAAAATAGAATGTTAGAACTATAGGAACTAGAAGAGGATTGTTTTGACACGGGTTTCCATCAGCGGATACAGAAAGAACGTGAGAAATATTGGCATGCCAGACATATCAAGCATAAGAAATTTAATATAGGAGACTTAATGTTAATTTATGATAGCAAGTTTTTACAGCACTAAGGGAAGCTCTAGATGCATTGGTTAGGACCATACGTGATAAGGTTCATCATAGAAGCAAATGTAGTTCAGCTGGAGAAGTTGGATGGAGAAGTTATGGAAGGATTGGTTAATCGAAGTAGGTTGAAATTGTACCGGGCCAGTTTTTCTTTCGTGCACTAGTGTGAACTATGTAGAATGTGTACCATAGTGTATTATAGTGTAGGTAGAAGTCCTGAGTTCTTTCTCAATTTCGCTATTTTTTAGCAGGTGATGTATCAGATGGAAAGAATGCCCATTGAGAGGGAAGGAAGGATGCTTCCAAAGGAGAAAGGGGGGATTCCTCCATGGATCTGCGATTGGGAATATCCAAGCTCCGTGGCTAGTCCAATTATAGTGTAGGTAGAAAAATAAAGAAAACGTAAACAAAAGAAGAAAAATCAGTCAAAAGTGTTCGCAGTAAGAGAGAGAAGGTTGGAAGGAAACATAAGAGAGAATGTTGTCATAAAGGACACAAGAAGTATTGTTCAATAGTTAAGGCAGTAAATGTTGCAAAGATGAAGTAAATAGGGAGGATGTGCATGCAATAAGGAAGATTGAAATGCGACAGAAGCATATGAAGAAAGAAGGAAAAACATTTAAGAAAATCCATGATGGGACATGCAATAAAGAGCTACCATGATGGCATAGTAGTGGCACCACGTAACCATAAATGAAGATTGTAAAGAATATTTCAACAGGTTGGAGAATCTAACAGATAATTCACTGAAGATATGGAGTTAATGAAGCATTAAGGAAAGTAATGAATTCTAAGGAAATTGGATTAGACTGTAAATTCAGGTGCAAATGAGATTAGAAATAGCTAGAAAACATGGGATAAAATCAATTGAAGGGTCGAACGGGTAAAAGTTATTGTCATTTTCATTTCCATAGAGAACAACGAAAGCAGAGATCATAGAGCCAAGAATATCCAAAGAATTTAGTTACAAAGAAGAGTTGTAGAGAACAATGGCACCACCTAAGGAAGCAATGGCATATGCATCAACACCGAAGAAATGGCACAGTAAGCCACCAACAATACCAGTACAGGAAGAGACTCTAGGAGCATCAACTTCATATCCGATATCGACCAACTTTCCAAGAGATTACATACCACCAAGGAAATATGTAGCGAAGCCAGTCACTTGCCAAAACATGCTAAGTATGAGCTTGTGGAGTTGGAAATCAAACCTAGAGTGATCGTGGAGGAGGATATGTTAGGTTTGATGCCAAGATTAAAGTGTGAATACCATGAATTATGGACAAGAATAAATTTTTGGAGATAGTGTTGACCAAGTATTTGAAGAGGTATGTTAGTGCAGAGACAAGTATGGTTGTGATAGGTTCAAAAATATGGGAAACAAGGCTACAAAAAGTTGACATTTTGAACTTATTCAATATACCACAGTTCGAGAGGAGTGCAGAGATTAATGGATGCATAAATAAATTGTTGATTTGTGTGCATGGAGGTTAATTATGTCTCAACGGGCCGGTCTCAATTGATATATATTTTATTTTGTGCATTACTGGAATATCGTCGCAAGGGGAGGACCCTTCAATGATATTTTCAGACAAAAATAATTAGAAGGCTCTATTAGAGAGCATGAAAGAAAAGTTTCATACATTCTGAGGAAAACGTTGTTTAGATGTAGCAAGCATATGCGACCCCACAATGAGGTTTGTGACATAATAATTAGCCTATAAATTTTTAAGGAAGTGTAGGAGGGACCAAGTACCAACGGAATTCATCACAACATCCAAGAAGTGGGTCGATGGCATGCAAATGAACTGGGTGACATTTTTTCCCAACCAGTTCTTGATCGACTGTGAGGAGGCGCAAGATAAAGGGATTGAATTTCACTATGCATGGCTATTAATTCTAATTTCATTACCATCATGGAGGGAGTAATACGATACACAATTTTTGGGAGTAAAAGATAATCCATGTCTAGCCGCAAGATATCAAAACTTATGGAATACTACACACAAGGTGCGATAATTAGACAACAATATTGTTTTATATATATAAAAGGAAACAACTCAGACAAGAATTAAGTGTATTCCAAGCATACCACCAAAGGTGGTCGAAGCATACATGCTAGTTACGCACTTTAAGGTAGGGATCCATCTCATGTATGTGCAATCCAATAAGGATCCAAATNCGAAGATATGGAGTTAATGAAGCATTAAGGAAAGTAATGAATTCTAAGGAAAGTGGATTAGACTGTAAATTCGGGTGCAAATGAGATTAGAAATGGCTGGAAAACATGGGATAAAATCAATTGAAGGGTCGAACGGGTAAAATTTATTGTCATTTTCATTTCCATAGAGAACAATGAAAGCAGAGATCAGAGCCAAGAAGATCCAAAGAATTTAGTTACAGAGAAGAGTTGTAGAGAACAATGGCACCACCTAAGGAAGCAATGGCATATGCATCAACACCGAAGAAATGACACAGTAAGCCACCAACAATACCAATACAGGAAGAGACTCTAGGAGCATCAACTTCATATCTGATATTGTCCAACTTTCCAAGAGATTACATACCACCAAGGAAATATGTAGCGAAGCTAGTCACTTGCCAAAACATACTAAGTACGAGCTTGTGGAGTTGGAAATCAAACCTAGAGTGATCGTGGAGGAGCATATGTTAGGTTTGATGCCAAGATTAAAGTGTGAATACCATGAATTATGGACAAGAATAAATTTTTGGAGCTAGCGTTGACCAAGTATTTGAAAAGGTATGTTAGTGCACAGACAAGTATGGTTGTGATAGGTTCAAAAATATGGGAAACAAGGTTGCAAAAAGTTGACATTTTGAAGTTATTCAATATACCACATTTTGAGAGGAGTGCAGAGATTAATGCATGCATAAATAAATTGTTGAGCTATGTGCATGGAGGTTAATTATGTCTCGACGGGCTGGTCTCAATTGATATATATTTGATTTTGTGCATTACTGGAATATCGTCGCAAGGGGAGGACCCTTCAATGATATTTTCAGACAAAAATAATTAGAAGGCTCTATCAGAGAGCATGAAAGAAAAGTTTCATACATTCTAAGGAAAACGGGGTTTAGATGTAGCAAGCATATGTGACCCCACAGTGAGGTTTGTGACATAATAATTAGCCTATAAATTTTTAAGGAAGTGTAGGAGGGACCAAGTACCAACGGAATTCATCACAACATATGAGAAGTGGGTCGATGGCATGCAAATGAACTGGGTGACACTTTTTCCCAACCAGTTCTTGATCAACTGTGAGGAGGTGCAAGATAAAGGGATTGAATTTCACTATGCATGGCTATTAATTCTAATTTCATTATCATCATGGAGGGAGTAAGACGATACATAATTTTTGGGAGTAAAAGATAATCCATGTCTAGCCGCAAGATATCAGAACTTATGGAATACTACACACAAGGTGTGACAATTAGACAACAATATTGTTTTATATATATAAAAGGAAACAATTCAGACAAGAATTAAGAGTATTCCAAACATACCACCAGAGGTGGTCGAAGCATACATGTTAGTTACGCACTTTAAGGTAGGGATCCATCTCATGTATGTGCAATCTAAGAAGGATCCAAATAAGGAGTGGCTACCCACACTGTACAAATTAATAGAAGAAGAGATTTGACACATTATGGAATATTGGTATGATGATTGGAAGATCCCAATGAAATATACAGAGCAGTTGGAGAAAAAAAACCCAGAAGTACAAGAGGTAGATGATGAAGAAGAAGAAGGAGAAGAGCAGGCAAAAGAAAATGGTGCAGGTAGAAAAACACAAAATATAGTCCTGCACACAAGAGAGAAGAGAAAATAAGAAGACACTAAGCAAGCAACCACACAATGCACAAAAAGGAAAGTTGTAAGGGAACCAATCGTTCAACCCCTCACAGAATATAACTTGGATAAGATTTCATACCAAGTTAAGGAAGCAACAGACGAAGCTTTTGAGCACACGAAAAAACAATAGGAGGAAAGGAATTTGTATATGCAAGAACATATTACTTTGTTACAAGCGACAATTTTTGGAGACCACGCAACTTGCAATAGTACAAATAGAACAACAAGTGCAAGAAGAGAATACAATGTGGACAACTAAGGTTGAATAGATGACATCTATTGTATCCAGAGAAAGATTTTTAATGAAGATAGAGATGGTAGCTTTAGAGTTCCTAATGGAAGAATTGAAAGATCAAGCCTAGACACTCAGTCATATTGACTTAATGGTATATCAATTGTCTACAGAAATTGTGTATGGCTTACAATCAAGCATGACAGAAGAACTTCAAGTGTGTGTAGTTTCAACCTCATTGGAGCTGACAAAGACAGTCATATATAAGGATATGTTGCAAGTAGAATACGATCACATCAAGAAGGAGTGGAATGAGGCAACACAAAAGGAAGAGAGATGAAAACAAGTAGTCGAAGGGGTCTATAAAATTATTCCATAAGTGTTAAGGGATGAAGACACCCCATTGGAGGAACATGTGACAAATATGAGAGGATTCATTTAGGGCTTCCGAAAAAATATCACATGCTTGGAGGCACAAAAAATACCAGGCACTTCCCTGGAGGAAAGTGCACAAAGAGAGAAGTTGGCAACCACAAGCATAAACAACATGAAGAGTATGGAAGTAGAATGTGCAAAGTTGTATACAGAAAGCACAAGCGTTTGGATGTAGCTGACTGAATATGTGGATTTGAAGGAAATTGGATAGAATATACATGCTATGTAGGATAAGGCACAAAATTTCAAAGAAGTAATGAGTACATTACCACTAGTAGAGGTGGTAACAACAATGTTCAAAAACATGAAGCTATATTCAAAAATAAATTAGCTAAGGGAAGAGAAACAAGATCGCATGCAAAAGATTGAGATATTGTAAGAAGAATCTTGTAAGGTGACCATGGAGTTACCATCCACTCAAGGAAAGGTCAAGTAGGTAGCACAAGAAACCGTTGAAAAATTGAAGACTCACTTAACTCTAGAAATGGTCGAGGAAATTGTACAATAGGAAGCACAAGTCAAGGAAAACGTTGCAACGACCAACAATACACTACAAAAGTTCTTGGAAACCTAGAATCATGCCTAAAGTGGCTCAAGACAAGCCTCATGTTAGTNGAAAGCAGAGATCATAGAGCCAAGAATATCCAAAGAATTTAGTTACAAAGAAGAGTTGTAGAGAACAATGGCACCACCTAAGGAAGCAATGGCATATGCATCAACACCGAAGAAATGGCACAGTAAGCCACCAACAATACCAGTACAGGAAGAGACTCTAGGAGCATCAACTTCATATCCGATATCGACCAACTTTCCAAGAGATTACATACCACCAAGGAAATATGTAGCGAAGCCAGTCACTTGCCAAAACATGCTAAGTATGAGCTTGTGGAGTTGGAAATCAAACCTAGAGTGATCGTGGAGGAGGATATGTTAGGTTTGATGCCAAGATTAAAGTGTGAATACCATGAATTATGGACAAGAATAAATTTTTGGAGATAGTGTTGACCAAGTATTTGAAGAGGTATGTTAGTGCAGAGACAAGTATGGTTGTGATAGGTTCAAAAATATGGGAAACAAGGCTACAAAAAGTTGACATTTTGAACTTATTCAATATACCACAGTTCGAGAGGAGTGCAGAGATTAATGGATGCATAAATAAATTGTTGATTTGTGTGCATGGAGGTTAATTATGTCTCAACGGGCCGGTCTCAATTGATATATATTTTATTTTGTGCATTACTGGAATATCGTCGCAAGGGGAGGACCCTTCAATGATATTTTCAGACAAAAATAATTAGAAGGCTCTATTAGAGAGCATGAAAGAAAAGTTTCATACATTCTGAGGAAAACGTTGTTTAGATGTAGCAAGCATATGCGACCCCACAATGAGGTTTGTGACATAATAATTAGCCTATAAATTTTTAAGGAAGTGTAGGAGGGACCAAGTACCAACGGAATTCATCACAACATCCAAGAAGTGGGTCGATGGCATGCAAATGAACTGGGTGACATTTTTTCCCAACCAGTTCTTGATCGACTGTGAGGAGGCGCAAGATAAAGGGATTGAATTTCACTATGCATGGCTATTAATTCTAATTTCATTACCATCATGGAGGGAGTAATACGATACACAATTTTTGGGAGTAAAAGATAATCCATGTCTAGCCGCAAGATATCAAAACTTATGGAATACTACACACAAGGTGCGATAATTAGACAACAATATTGTTTTATATATATAAAAGGAAACAACTCAGACAAGAATTAAGTGTATTCCAAGCATACCACCAAAGGTGGTCGAAGCATACATGCTAGTTACGCACTTTAAGGTAGGGATCCATCTCATGTATGTGCAATCCAATAAGGATCCAAATTAGGAGTGGCTACCCACACTGTACAGATTAATGGAAGAAGAGATGGGACACATTATGGAATATTGGGATGATGATTGGAAGATCCCAATGAAAGATACAGAGCAGTTGGAGAAAAAAAACCCAAAAGTACAAGAGGTCGATGATGAAGAAGAAGAAGGAGAAGAGCAGGCAAAAGAAAATGGCGCAGGTAGAAAAACACAAAATATAGTCCTACACACGAGAGAGAAGAGAAAATAAGAAGACACTAAGAAAGCAACCACACAACGCACAAAAATGAAAGTTGTAAGGGAACCAATCGTTCAACCCCTCACAGAATATAACTTGGATAAGATTTCATACCAAGTTAAGGAAGCAACAGACAAAGCTTTTGAGCACACGAAAAAACAATAGGAGGAAAGGAATTCATATATGCAAGAACATATTACTTTGTTACAAGCGACAATTTTTGGAGACCACGCAACTTGCAATAGTACAAACAAAACAACAAGTGCAAGAAGAGAATACAATGTGGACAACCAAGGTTGAATAGATGACATCTATTGTATCCAGAGAAATATTTGTAATGAAGATAGAGATGGTAGCTTTAGAGTTCCCAACGGAAGAATTGAAAGATCAAGCCTAGACACTCAGTCATATTGACTTAGTGGTATATCAATTGTCTACAGAAATTGTGTATGGCTTACAATCAAGCATGACAGAAGAACTTCAAGTGTGTGTAGTGTCAACCTCATTAGAGCTGACAAAGACAGTCATAGATAAGATTATGTTGCAAGTAGAATACGACCACATCAGGAAGGAGTGGGATGAGGAAACACAAAAGGAAGAGAGATGAAAACAAGTAGTTGAAGGGGTCTATAAAATTATTCCATAAGTGTTAAGGGACGAAGACACCCCATTGGAGGAACATGTGACAAATATGAGAGGATTCATTTAGGGCTTCCGAAAAAATATCACATGCTTGGAGGCACAAAAAATACCAGGCACTCCCCTGGAGGAAAGCGCACAAAGAGAGAAGTTGGCGACCACAAGCATAAACAACATGAAGAGTATGGAAGTAGAATGTGCAAAGTTGTATACAGAAAGCATAAGCGTTTGGATGTAGCTGACTGAAGATGTGGAGTTGAAGGAAATTGGATAAAATATACATGCTATGTAGGATAAGGCACAAAATTTCAAAGAAGTAATGAGTACATTACCACTAGCAGAGGTGGTAACAACAATGGTCGAAAACATGAAGCTATATTCAAAAATAAATTAGCTAAGGGTAGAGCAACAAGATCACATGCAAAAGATTGAGGTATTGTAAGAAGAATCTTATAAGGTGACCATGGAGTTACCATCCACTCAAGGAAAGGTCAAGTAGGTAGCACAAGAAACCGCTGAAAAATTGATGACTCACTTAACTAGAAATGGTCGAGGAAATTGTACAATAGGAAGCACAAGTCAAGGAAAACGTTGCAATGACCAACAATACACTACAAAAGTTCTTGGAAACCTAGAATCATGCCTGAAGTGGCTCGGGACAAGCCTCATGTTAGTGTTGGGGGCCTATTGGTTCATGCTATCTTGGATAAGTTTTGGAAATCACGAAGAATAAGATAGCGTGACATTTTGGAAAAGGAGCATCATGCATGCTAAGAAGTTGGAAAGTAGTTAGGATTTTGGGGACATTATGTCCACTTTGTAACCACTTTGTAATGGTCTTAGACCCTATTGTAAAGCTATAAATTGTAATGGGTTTTTTGATGAAAGGAGTGAGTTGAGTTTGGAGTCAAGTATGCAAGAGTGAAGAATTGTCTAATTTTTTGGGTGTTTTGAGTTATGACTGAGGTTTTCATGATTTAGGCTCGCACCGCAGCAGAACAACTAAGGCAGGTTTGGGTAATTTCAAATGCTATATCTTATTGTAAGAACAATGTGCAACTGCAAGGAGATTACGAATGAATGAAATAAGAAACCAGTCATTGTGGACATAACATGGTTTGGGTTCAACCACATTAAAACCTTGTGTCGTGATGTGTTGTTCTTGTTTTTTATGTTTTTTATGTTTTTTATGCATATGATTTTTACTATTACTACACAATGATGATAAATGTTTATTATTTTGAATATGTCACAAATATATGTTGTTACGATCATGCACACTTAAGTTAATGTTGAATGAATGAATGTTAAGTGGAGTATTGTCATGCACATAGTATATTGAATGATAATTGAAGGTTAAGTAACACAAANGAAAGCAGAGATCATAGAGCCAAGAATATCCAAAGAATTTAGTTACAAAGAAGAGTTGTAGAGAACAATGGCACCACCTAAGGAAGCAATGGCATATGCATCAACACCGAAGAAATGGCACAGTAAGCCACCAACAATACCAGTACAGGAAGAGACTCTAGGAGCATCAACTTCATATCCGATATCGACCAACTTTCCAAGAGATTACATACCACCAAGGAAATATGTAGCGAAGCCAGTCACTTGCCAAAACATGCTAAGTATGAGCTTGTGGAGTTGGAAATCAAACCTAGAGTGATCGTGGAGGAGGATATGTTAGGTTTGATGCCAAGATTAAAGTGTGAATACCATGAATTATGGACAAGAATAAATTTTTGGAGATAGTGTTGACCAAGTATTTGAAGAGGTATGTTAGTGCAGAGACAAGTATGGTTGTGATAGGTTCAAAAATATGGGAAACAAGGCTACAAAAAGTTGACATTTTGAACTTATTCAATATACCACAGTTCGAGAGGAGTGCAGAGATTAATGGATGCATAAATAAATTGTTGATTTGTGTGCATGGAGGTTAATTATGTCTCAACGGGCCGGTCTCAATTGATATATATTTTATTTTGTGCATTACTGGAATATCGTCGCAAGGGGAGGACCCTTCAATGATATTTTCAGACAAAAATAATTAGAAGGCTCTATTAGAGAGCATGAAAGAAAAGTTTCATACATTCTGAGGAAAACGTTGTTTAGATGTAGCAAGCATATGCGACCCCACAATGAGGTTTGTGACATAATAATTAGCCTATAAATTTTTAAGGAAGTGTAGGAGGGACCAAGTACCAACGGAATTCATCACAACATCCAAGAAGTGGGTCGATGGCATGCAAATGAACTGGGTGACATTTTTTCCCAACCAGTTCTTGATCGACTGTGAGGAGGCGCAAGATAAAGGGATTGAATTTCACTATGCATGGCTATTAATTCTAATTTCATTACCATCATGGAGGGAGTAATACGATACACAATTTTTGGGAGTAAAAGATAATCCATGTCTAGCCGCAAGATATCAAAACTTATGGAATACTACACACAAGGTGCGATAATTAGACAACAATATTGTTTTATATATATAAAAGGAAACAACTCAGACAAGAATTAAGTGTATTCCAAGCATACCACCAAAGGTGGTCGAAGCATACATGCTAGTTACGCACTTTAAGGTAGGGATCCATCTCATGTATGTGCAATCCAATAAGGATCCAAATCAGGAGTGGCTACCCACACTATACAGATTAATGGAAGAAGAGATGGGACACATTATGGAATATTGGGATGATGTTTGGAAGATCCCAATGAAAGATATAGAGCAGTTGGAGAAAAAAAACCCAGAAGTACAAGAGGTAGATGATGAAGAAGAAGAAGGAGAAGAGCAGGAAAAAGAAAATGGCGCAGGTAGAAAAACACAAAATATAGTCCTACACACGAGAGAGAAGAGAAAATAAGAAGACACTAAGCAAGCAACCACACAACGCACAAAATGAAAGTTGTAAGGGAACCAATCGTTCAACCCCTCACAGAATATAACTTGGATAAGATTTCATACCAAGTTAAGGAAGCAACAGACAAAGCTTTTGAGCACATGAAAAAACAATAGGAGGAAAGGAATTCATATATGCAAGAACATATTACTTTGTTACAAGCGACAATTTTTGGAGACCACGCAACTTGCAATAGTACAAACAGAACAACAAGTGCAAGAAGAGAATACAATGTGGACAACCAAGTTTGAATAGATGACATCTATTGTATCCAGAGAAAGATTTGTAATGAAGATAGAGATGTAATCTTTAGAGTTCCCAACGGAAGAATTGAAAGATCAAGCCTAGACACTCAGTCATATTGACTTAGTGGTATATCAATTGTCTACAGAAATTGTGTATGGCTTACAATCAAGCATGACAGAAGAACTTCAAGTGTGTGTAGTGTCAACCTCATTAGAGCTGACAAAGACAGTCATAGATAAGATTATGTTGCAAGTAGAATACGACCACATCAGGAAGGAGTGGGATGAGGAAACACAAAAGGAAGAGAGATGAAAACAAGTAGTTGAAGGGGTCTATAAAATTATTCCATAAGTGTTAAGGGACGAAGACACCCCATTGGAGGAACATGTGACAAATATGAGAGGATTCATTTAGGGCTTCCGAAAAAATATCACATGCTTGGAGGCACAAAAAATACCAGGCACTCCCCTGGAGGAAAGCGCACAAAGAGAGAAGTTGGCGACCACAAGCATAAACAACATGAAGAGTATGGAAGTAGAATGTGCAAAGTTGTATACAGAAAGCATAAGCGTTTGGATGTAGCTGACTGAAGATGTGGAGTTGAAGGAAATTGGATAAAATATACATGCTATGTAGGATAAGGCACAAAATTTCAAAGAAGTAATGAGTACATTACCACTAGCAGAGGTGGTAACAACAATGGTCGAAAACATGAAGCTATATTCAAAAATAAATTAGCTAAGGGTAGAGCAACAAGATCACATGCAAAAGATTGAGGTATTGTAAGAAGAATCTTATAAGGTGACCATGGAGTTACCATCCACTCAAGGAAAGGTCAAGTAGGTAGCACAAGAAACCGCTGAAAAATTGATGACTCACTTAACTAGAAATGGTCGAGGAAATTGTACAATAGGAAGCACAAGTCAAGGAAAACGTTGCAATGACCAACAATACACTACAAAAGTTCTTGGAAACCTAGAATCATGCCTGAAGTGGCTCGGGACAAGCCTCATGTTAGTGTTGGGGGCCTATTGGTTCATGCTATCTTGGATAAGTTTTGGAAATCACGAAGAATAAGATAGCGTGACATTTTGGAAAAGGAGCATCATGCATGCTAAGAAGTTGGAAAGTAGTTAGGATTTTGGGGACATTATGTCCACTTTGTAACCACTTTGTAATGGTCTTAGACCCTATTGTAAAGCTATAAATTGTAATGGGTTTTTTGATGAAAGGAGTGAGTTGAGTTTGGAGTCAAGTATGCAAGAGTGAAGAATTGTCTAATTTTTTGGGTGTTTTGAGTTATGACTGAGGTTTTCATGATTTAGGCTCGCACCGCAGCAGAACAACTAAGGCAGGTTTGGGTAATTTCAAATGCTATATCTTATTGTAAGAACAATGTGCAACTGCAAGGAGATTACGAATGAATGAAATAAGAAACCAGTCATTGTGGACATAACATGGTTTGGGTTCAACCACATTAAAACCTTGTGTCGTGATGTGTTGTTCTTGTTTTTTATGTTTTTTATGTTTTTTATGCATATGATTTTTACTATTACTACACAATGATGATAAATGTTTATTATTTTGAATATGTCACAAATATATGTTGTTACGATCATGCACACTTAAGTTAATGTTGAATGAATGAATGTTAAGTGGAGTATTGTCATGCACATAGTATATTGAATGATAATTGAAGGTTAAGTAACACAAACTACGCACATAGTAGATGCATGGATAATGCATAGTATGGTTATGTTGAATGCCTCACTTCCCCCTACTACAAAAACTTGGTTCCTACAACCCCTCTAGATGCCTCGGGTGAGACTTCACTTTCTTGCAAGTGATGTCGAAAGGGTCAGTGTCTAAGGGTTTTGTTGGTTTATTAATGATTAACATCAGTTTTTCCCACTGCGTGCCAACAAACTGTATACACACACAAAAAAATCGGGGTTCGATTTATTCACCAGACTACACAAATAAAATAAAATGTAAACTCTAAGTACAAATAAAATCGGGCCAATAAATAAAACATATGTGTGTAGCCTTCAGTTCACCAAATCTTAGAGAAAAAATGAAAGATATTTTCACTTTATTGATGTGTTTCATATATGATCAACCCACCAAACATTGACTCGTTTAGGGAAGGGGATCGTTGCAACATATTGCTAGATTCAACCTTAGATATTTGTAGAACGATCATTAAACCAAATAACACTCAAACCAACATACGACTGATCAAGAGATGTTTAAATGAATAATCAACGGGAAAAATAGTTTAAATGAGATCTATGGAAATTAAACTCAATAAGAAAAACTAAAAAAAAAAGTTAGTGGTCTAAATTTAAAAAAAAAAAATCCTTTTATTGAAAAAATTACAAAAGTTCCCTTTGCTCATTGGGCGATGGGGTTTTTAATCTTGGTGAAATAAATTTTTATTTCTCAGAGAAAAAAAAATCCTTGGTGATCATTATATCAACTAATGAATATGAAGATAATCCAAGATACGACAGATCTTATGAAATTTTCTTAAAAAGGAAATAATAACAATTAAATCAAATATAAAGAGGTGATAAATATTTTTTAATTGAACTTCATATCAAAGGGCTAAGTTCAAAAAATGTTATCCTTTAGTAATAAAAAATATAATAAATAAACAAGGAACTAAATAGGATATGAACCATCCCTTGTCCAATTGAAAAATCACACGATCATTGATCAAGAAAATAAGTATGATCNTGGTATATCAATTGTCTACAGAAATTGTGTATGGCTTACAATCAAGCATGACAGAAGAACTTCAAGTGTGTGTAGTTTCAACCTCATTGGAGCTGACAAAGACAGTCATATATAAGGATATGTTGCAAGTAGAATACGATCACATCAAGAAGGAGTGGAATGAGGCAACACAAAAGGAAGAGAGATGAAAACAAGTAGTCGAAGGGGTCTATAAAATTATTCCATAAGTGTTAAGGGATGAAGACACCCCATTGGAGGAACATGTGACAAATATGAGAGGATTCATTTAGGGCTTCCGAAAAAATATCACATGCTTGGAGGCACAAAAAATACCAGGCACTTCCCTGGAGGAAAGTGCACAAAGAGAGAAGTTGGCAACCACAAGCATAAACAACATGAAGAGTATGGAAGTAGAATGTGCAAAGTTGTATACAGAAAGCACAAGCGTTTGGATGTAGCTGACTGAATATGTGGATTTGAAGGAAATTGGATAGAATATACATGCTATGTAGGATAAGGCACAAAATTTCAAAGAAGTAATGAGTACATTACCACTAGTAGAGGTGGTAACAACAATGTTCAAAAACATGAAGCTATATTCAAAAATAAATTAGCTAAGGGAAGAGAAACAAGATCGCATGCAAAAGATTGAGATATTGTAAGAAGAATCTTGTAAGGTGACCATGGAGTTACCATCCACTCAAGGAAAGGTCAAGTAGGTAGCACAAGAAACCGTTGAAAAATTGAAGACTCACTTAACTCTAGAAATGGTCGAGGAAATTGTACAATAGGAAGCACAAGTCAAGGAAAACGTTGCAACGACCAACAATACACTACAAAAGTTCTTGGAAACCTAGAATCATGCCTAAAGTGGCTCAAGACAAGCCTCATGTTAGTGTTGGGGGCCTATTGGTTCATGCTATCTTGGATAAGTTTTGGAAATCATGAAGAATAAGATAGCATGACATTTTGGAAAAGGAGCATCACGCATGCTAAGCAGTTGGAAAGTAGTTAGGATTTTGGGGAAATTATGTCCACTTTGTAACCACTTTGTAATGGTCTTAGACCCTATTGTAAAGCTATAAATTGTAATGGGTTTTTGGATGAAAGGAGTGAGTTGAGTTTGGAGTCAAGTAAGCAAGAGTGAAGAATTGTCTAATTTTTTTAGGCTCACACCGCAACAAAACAACTGAGGCAGGTTTGGGTAATTTCAAATGCTATATCTTATTGTAAGAACAATGCACAACCGTAAGGAGATTACGAATGAATGAAATAAGAAACCAGTCATTGTGGACATGGCATGGTTTGGGTTCAACCACATTAAAACCTTGTGTCGTGATGTGTTGTTCTTTTTTTTTATGTTTTTTATGCATATGATTTTTACTGTTACTACACAATGATGATAAATGTTTAGTATTTTGAATATGTCACAAATATATGTTGTTACGATTATGCACACTTAAGTTAATATTGAATGACTGAATGTTAAGTGGAGTAATGTCGTGCACATAGTATATTGAATGATAATTGAAGGTTAAGTAACACAAACTACGCACATAGTAGATGCATGGATAATGCATAGTATGGTTATGTTGAATGCCTCACTTCCCCCCACTACAAAAACTTGGTTCCTACAACCCCTCTAGATGCCTCGGGTGAGACTTCACTTTCTTGCAAGTGATGTCGAAAGGGTTGGTTTCTAAGGGTTTTGCTGGTTTATTAATGATTAATGTCATTTTTTCCCACTGCGTGCCAACAACCTGTATACACACACAAAAAAATAGGGGTTAGATTTATTCACCAGACTACACAAATAAAATAAAATGTAAACCCTAAGTACAAATAAAATCGGGCCAATAAATAAAACATATGTGTGTAGCCTTCAGTTCACCAAATCTTAGAGAAAAAATGAAAGATATTTTCACTTTATTGATGTGTTTCATATATGATCGAACCACCAAACATTGACTCGTTTAGGGAAGGGGATCGTTGCAACATATTGCTAGATTCAACCTTAGATATTTGTACAACGATCATTAAACCAAATAACACTCAAACCAACATACGACTGATCAAGAGATGTTTAAATGACAAATCAATGGGAAAAATAGTTTAAATGAGATCTATGGCAATTAAATTCAATAAGAAAAACTAAAAAAAAAAGTTAGTGGTCTAAATTTNTGGTATATCAATTGTCTACAGAAATTGTGTATGGCTTACAATCAAGCATGACAGAAGAACTTCAAGTGTGTGTAGTTTCAACCTCATTGGAGCTGACAAAGACAGTCATATATAAGGATATGTTGCAAGTAGAATACGATCACATCAAGAAGGAGTGGAATGAGGCAACACAAAAGGAAGAGAGATGAAAACAAGTAGTCGAAGGGGTCTATAAAATTATTCCATAAGTGTTAAGGGATGAAGACACCCCATTGGAGGAACATGTGACAAATATGAGAGGATTCATTTAGGGCTTCCGAAAAAATATCACATGCTTGGAGGCACAAAAAATACCAGGCACTTCCCTGGAGGAAAGTGCACAAAGAGAGAAGTTGGCAACCACAAGCATAAACAACATGAAGAGTATGGAAGTAGAATGTGCAAAGTTGTATACAGAAAGCACAAGCGTTTGGATGTAGCTGACTGAATATGTGGATTTGAAGGAAATTGGATAGAATATACATGCTATGTAGGATAAGGCACAAAATTTCAAAGAAGTAATGAGTACATTACCACTAGTAGAGGTGGTAACAACAATGTTCAAAAACATGAAGCTATATTCAAAAATAAATTAGCTAAGGGAAGAGAAACAAGATCGCATGCAAAAGATTGAGATATTGTAAGAAGAATCTTGTAAGGTGACCATGGAGTTACCATCCACTCAAGGAAAGGTCAAGTAGGTAGCACAAGAAACCGTTGAAAAATTGAAGACTCACTTAACTCTAGAAATGGTCGAGGAAATTGTACAATAGGAAGCACAAGTCAAGGAAAACGTTGCAACGACCAACAATACACTACAAAAGTTCTTGGAAACCTAGAATCATGCCTAAAGTGGCTCAAGACAAGCCTCATGTTAGTTTTGGGGGCCTATTGGTTCATGCTATCTTGGATAAGTTTTGGAAATCATGAAGAATAAGATAGCATGACATTTTGGAAAAGGAGCATCATGCATGCTAAGCAGTTGGAAAGTAGTTAGGATTTTGGGGAAATTATGTCCACTTTGTAATGGTCTTAGAACCTATTGTAAAGCTATAAATTGTAATGGGTTTTTGGATGAAAGGAGTGAGTTGAGTTTGGAGTCAAGTATGCAAGAGTGAAGAATTGTCTAATTTTTTTAGGCTCACACCGCAACAAAACAACTGAGGCAGGTTTGGGTAATTTCAAATGCTATATCTTATTGTAAGAAAAATGCACAACCGCAAGGAGATTACGAATGAATGAAATAAGAAACCAGTCATTGTGGACATGGCATGGTTTGGGTTCAACCACATTAAAACCTTGTGTCGTGATGTGTTGTTCTTTTTTTTATTTTTTTTTATGCATATGATTTTTACTGTTACTACACAATGATGATAAATGTTTAGTATTTTGAATATGTCACAAATATATGTTGTTACGATCATGCACACTTAAGTTAATATTGAATGACTGAATGTTAAGTGGAGTAATGTCGTGTACATAGTATATTGAATGATAATTGAAGGTTAAGTAACACAAACTACACACATAGTAGATGCATGGATAATGCATAGTATGGTTATGTTGAATGCCTCACTTCCCCCCACTACAAAAACTTGGTTCCTACAACCCCTCTAGATGCCTTGGGTGAGACTTCACTTTCTTGCAAGTGATGTCGAAAGGGTTGGTGTCTAAGGGTTTTGCTGGTTTATTAATGATTAACGTCATTTTTTCCCACTGCGTGCCAACAACCTGTATACACACACAAAAAAATAGGGGTTCGATTTATTCACCAGACTACACAAATAAAATAAAATGTAAACCCTAAGTACAAATAAAATCGGGCCAATAAATAAAACATATGTGTGTAGCCTTCAGTTCACCAAATCTTAGAGAAAAAATGAAAGATATTTTCACTTTATTGATGTGTTTCATATATGATCGAACCACCAAACATTGACTCGTTTAGGGAAGGGGATCGTTGCAACATATTGCTAGATTCAACCTTAGATATTTGTACAACGATCATTAAACCAAATAACACTCAAACCAACATACGACTGATCAAGAGATGTTTAAATGACAAATCAATGGGAAAAATAGTTTAAATGAGATCTATGGCAATTAAATTCAATAAGAAAAACTAAAAAAAAAAGTTAGTGGTCTAAATTTNATAGTTTTAAATAAGCCCACTCCTAAGGAAAACCCATACTTCCTAAGTTTTTAAGGTGGAGGATATGCAATTTGTGATATTAGTGATGAAAGGGGAAAAGAGAATGCTTATTTGATAACTCTCAAAGTTGTAGACATGCTTAGGCCATTTTTAGCTTTTTTGTCTCTAGATTTAATTTAGCTATGCATTTTTTTATATTATCCTTCTAGATGGAGCCTTTACTACTTCGGTATGCACACACGTCCCCTTTCTTTTCTTTTCATTATTTTTTTAAGTGTTTTTTCCCTTTAAATAGAAATGTTTCTCTTAGTACTTTGAAAGGAGGGGACCATAGTGAAGTTGTTTGTACTTTATTTTCTTTCTATGAATTGATCTTCACCACTTAGCCTTTGTGGACTTATTTGATTTTGGATTTTTTTATTTCAACCCTTCCTTTTGACCCTTGAGAGATCATACACGATGGGATTTTTTTTCTAAATGTGGATGGATGCAAGTGACACTTAGGGGGGTGGAAAATGCTTAGTATGGTTGGGATATGGATTGTGATACCCTATCTAAAGACCTAGTAGTGTGAATCATCTTAGAAGAGGGCACACTTCTAACTAGAAATATGTTTCCCTGGGTATAATATGATGCAAGTGAGAAAACTTTGTATAATATGATATCCTGGTTAATTGTCTTAAGGTAACCACAACTTCATGAAATTCCAGGGGGTTATATGATATTATCTAAAAAAATATTACACATGGAGTATCTATGGAGTGAATTGGACCATCAAGGTGTATCTAAGCATCTAAAGTAATCACATCATGGTTCATCTAAGGAGAACCAGGTATGAATTGGAGAATGAAATATTTAGTCTGGATCTTATAAGAGGTGAATGATATCTCATGTAGGCATGTACATGATATTGTTTTGAGGGTATCCAAAGGTTGGTACCATTGAGAAGGTAACACTCCCAAGGAAAGAGTTCATATCAAGAAATCAATGGGTCGTAAAGGAACCTAAAAAAACCTAATTGCACTAAAAAAGTGTCCCATAATCTTCAATCTTAGATGTGTGGTGGATATTGTAACACCTCGGGTTTTGAGTCTCGTATTAAATAATGTATTTTTTTAATTCCTGAAAGGACAAAATGCCCAAACAATTGAAAGAGGCCATTGTGCCTAGGAAATGTAATGTCTGATCATTATTAATAATAATTACATCACTGGTTGCTAGAAGGACAAGGAAAAGAGTTATAAGGGGCTATGATTCCACAAGAGAGGGGATAAGTATTTATTTTATATTTTATTTACCCATTTTTTTTAATGGAGAATAACATTTACGTGATATGCTTGGGAGGAAGGCCAAGTGGTTCCTTGATTCCAAGAATTACATAAACCCATATTTGGTCTGGGGTAGGGTTTTTGTTGATGGTTTCTTCTTCTCACTCATTCACTCATTCACTCAATCGATCATTGTTCACACCTTTCCTTGGGATTTGACTCCATCCATTAAAATTTCTCCTACTCATATTTCCTCAGTTGTATCTTGGCTTGGGAAAGGAAAACAAATTGTTGAAGAGCATCCATGGTATTGTTGGTTGTAGAGACTATTGGTGTATTCCAACCATGAATCAAGACCTGCATGTATGAGATGCTTTGGTCTGTGCTTTATTTTTCTCACAGCTGCGAGTACTAAGAGTACCATCATGGATATTCTGGACCATCTACACTGGATCCCTAGAAGGAGATGGGCAACTTGAGGGACTGCATGGTAGAGAAGGGGGTCAATTCTCTTGGGTTGTGCAGACTGGGTAGAAGAGAGTTGGTGTAATTTGGATTGTTGTGAGTGTTGAAAGGTATGTGAGAGATTGAGGGTTGAATGGCTTGGGAAGCTGAGTGACACCATGAAATCCATCCCTGTGGACTCATAGCCATGGCTCAGGGGTGACACTGTTGCTGAGACATCGAACATCAAT
>JZKD02S0218563.1:0-12281 GCA_000966675.3 Picea glauca | reverse complement strand
AGAAGATAATTTATATTAGGTTATTAGCCTCCAAGAGAAGAAGTCAGCCATAAATAATAATAATATACTGAATAGACACATATCCAGAAGGGGAAGTCGGCCCCAACAAATCTGGCAGAACCAATATAAATACAAGGCGCCAGTTCTCATTTGACACATCTCAGAATCATAGAGCAGCAAGTGGTGCGCATTGCAGTTCCCAGTTTGGTGCGCACGTGTGGAGGAGAGATGCAGGTGCAGCTGCTACAACAACCAGTTTCAGTATTGGCTTGGACTATCTCTTGGCTAGGGTTTGGACTATCTGATCAGCTATTGTTGGTGTGCTATCCTTGGAGGAAGATGCACTACACCCTGTTTGGCTATCTAGCCTAGGGTTTGCTTCCGAAGAAATTCTCAGTCAAGGTTAAGGTGCTCGGAGGGTGGCTTCGGCCTATGGTTGGGTGACGAGAGTATCGTCAATGGTAAAATGAGCACACAATTTTCTGTATTTTAACACTTACTTCTACAGAGCACAAAGCTTCTAGATCTATTTTTTTTTAACTATTCTTACCTTTATCAGAGCACAGATCTTGCCTATCTTATCTCTTTTATTCTTACCTTTCTTAGAGCACAAAGCTTTCAGATCTTGCTTCTTTCCTTCAGATTTGACCTCCTTTCTTCAGATTGGGCTTGTTTCTTTCAGATATAATCTTCTTTCTTTAGCACAGAGCTTTATAAGTCTAGTATAATACTACGTGCTAGGGCATAGATCTACGCATCGAGATTTCACAGTTTTAGGATGGATTTTTTCACAAAGCTTCTTCTTTCTCGGTTCCTAGCAATCACAGTTTCAAGTTCTGGAAACAGAACCATTTGTTGGCACAGGGGCAGACCCAGGGTTCAACGCTACAACAACGCACCAAAGAAACCCTAACTACTGACCCTTTCGGCAACACCTTCGAAGCAGATGAAGTCTCACTTGAGGTAGAGGCAGGGGTGGTTGCAGGAATCAAGTGTCTGCAACCTTAGCTAGGACACAGATCTACGATTATAACACTTAATACTACTCTTATCACTGTTAGTTCCTTAATATGTAATCACTATTCACTTCGTTCATACAACAAATCTTCATAGTATTCACATCAATCTATAGTATTCAAGCACTTAGCATATACAAATGCATCAGAATGAGCATATCAAGCACTAAAATTTACTATCTATATCAGATCTAACATTCTCACATATGATAAGCACAAAGCATAAATAGATCTATCTAAACATATCAGAGCACTTAGCATATAACATATGAACACATCAAGACAAAGCACAAAGCGCACAACACAGTGTTTAAGTGGTTCACCCCCACCCTGGGGTTACGTCCACCAACTCTTCTTCTTTATTATATTCAATCAATCGGTTACAAGAACAGAGACTCAAAACCCTTACCCTGCATAGGACATAATATTTGTGCAGCTCGCTAGATCCTTCTTCCTTGCGCTACAACACAAAGCCTTCTATAGTCTCTCACAGGGACTTGCACTCATCTCTGCAAGTCTTACATAGGATGCACAAAGCCTTGATCACACAGATTCAACTCTTGGCACTTAGCCTACATCATATAGATGCCAATTTCACTACTTCTCTATATGGCCTAGACATCTATATATACATACAAAATAGGCCTAAACATGGGTAAACCCATGGGTCGACATCCCCTTCCCGTTACATATTCCCAAAAACCCAAAAAGGAGCCCAAAAGGGCGTCGAGATCCCGTGATCTCTGCTTCGTCTTGCACTCCACCTTTGATAGGATATCAAAGTCTCAGAATAGGTCCACATGACCAAGAAACTCCCAAAACTTGGTCAAGGGCCAACATGAAGCTAGAAGATGGAATACTTGTCAATATTCATGGAATATGGCATCAGAAAAACATTATTCCAGAAGATATTATCAGAGACCAACAACTACTACTGATCCAAGATCTTTTCATTGAAGTGACTTATAAATAATTGTATTAAATGAGCATAAATTAAAATGCACCATTAAAGAAGGAAAATATCAATAATGAAGAGACATAAGCATCAAATTCGAACAAAAAAAATTGATAACGGAGTTCGTCCCTGGTGGAGTACATTTTCCAGTCCTGCTCTCAAATGGGTAGGCCTTTTTATTAAATCAACAAAAGAATTTGGAAAAATACATAAGTATATCTCATTATGGAATTAAGTTGTAGAAGATTTTCTCATATCAGAAAACAGACAACACCATTGAATTCGTGGCGTTGAATTATCAAAATATGAATGTCTCCATGCCTCAATCTGACTTTGGCACTCCCAGGCCCTTGAGAAATCTCATCTCAGTTTTCGTGCCTGCTCCCTACATTTAATTCTCTGTACTGTGTCTCAGTTTCTGTGCTCGACCATACCTTCGTGCACCCTCCTTTCGTTCGTGGGCAGATTCAATTTATAAACAAAAAGTGGGGTGGACTACACAATGTAGTCTGTTGTCCCAATGGTGGCAGATTCTATAGTTGAGTCATTTGTATAGGGGGAGGTCTCGAGGTTGAGCCTGTGGGCCTCGCCTTTTGGGTTATAGTTATAACGTATACATATATGTGTAATGGAACTTCACCAACTTTGGAGTGTGGTTTATATTTGTCAGAGTGTATCATTTGGCCGCCAGATCTGGCGGGGCTCTGCCAGATTTGGCAGGCTCGCCTTTTTTTTAATTTTTTAAATTTGGTTTTCGAGCACTCATTGGGCATTTTCCCACTGCCACATCACAACCCATTACTGGGCCACATGGAAGCTAACCATTGGGCCACATGAAACACCTATACAGTCACCTGCCACGTCACCTACCACATCATCATTCCACATCACCGTACAGTCTACCACGTGACTGTACAGACTGCCACATGGTGCTTTTCCATTGGTCCACAGATTAACCCAAAAATGCCAAAAAAAAGTGACACGTGGTAGCCTCTAGTGCTGCCACGTCACCATGTCGATGTCAACATGACACATGTCACCTTATGCATATGCCGCATACAATGTATAGATGATGATGTCATTTGTACTGATGCTGACATCATCCGTACTGATTCTGATTCATTCCCGATGACTGGGCCAGGTTGATGAAAACTTTGACCGTGAATATCTTTCGATCCGTAACTATGTTTGACAAGTTGTTTACGCCGTTGGAAATCTTGAGACGCACTCTTCGAATGATGCCAGTTTCACTGAGTTGTGAGGAATTTGAATTTTTTCCCTTTCTCTATCTGTTGAGGCCATTATGAGCTGTCCTTAGTCTTCTCTAGATCCTTTTTGGATCTTGCCTTTCCACTGAGATATTTTTGGACCACCAAAGGATTTCATCAATAAACAGATAAGTGAAGGAATATTTCCCTCAACTTGTCCTTCTCAATCCACTTTTCCTTACTTGGATGTGTGCCCTTTAAGCCTACTCGAAGACAATCGACATCACCCCTACGTGAAGTCCTCATCCTTCTGTCCAGGATGATATATTCCTTTAACTCATCCAAGTACTCGAGAAAACTCATCAACTGAAGGTATTGAAACTTCCTCATCCTGATCCATGATCATGGGAGGCTCAAAAATTTTCAAGTTCCCTACATTTACAACTGAGTATATCTGCATATAAGGTCAAAGATCTAGATGAAAAGCATTGGTACCACTTTTCTCCAAAATAGTGAAGGGTCCATAACGGATGGGCTTGAGTATCTTTCCTTCACCCTTCAATATTTCCTTGTTGATGTGAAACCATACCTAGTCTCCAACCTGGAACTGATGATCAACCCTATGTTTTTCATGATGAACTTTATATTGTGCTTGACTTTTCTCCAATTGTTCCCTGATTTCTTGGTGTACCCGATGGATCCTCTGGATGAACTTGTGAGCTCTGACTTCATTTATTTCTTCATTTGAATCAACATCTCTCCCATACATCAAGACCAAAGGAACTTTAGGTAAATACCCAAAACATGTCTCAAAAGGAAAACATTGAGTGGAGGAATGTAAGGATAGATTGTAAGCATGTTGTACATAGGGTATATGTTCATCCCATAACTTGGGATGCTTGTTGCAGTAACCTCAAAGAAAAAGTACCAATGTTCGGTTAACAACCTCTGTCTGTCCGTCGGTATGTAGATGGAAAGCAATGATCCTCTTCAACTTGGTGTCCATCATCCTCCACAAGTTTGTCCAAAAATTTCCAAGGAATCAAGTATCTTGATTTGAGATAATGGATTTGGGTAACCCAAAGTGAACCCAAACATACTGAAAGAAGATATTAACAGTCTGCTCAACAATGATCTACTTTTTACATGGCATTAATATACACATCTTGCTGAACCTATCCACTACAACATACAAATAGTCATGACCCCTTTTCGACATTGGTAAATCCCCAACAAAATCCATGGAGATATTTTCCCATTGATGGGATGGAACAAGAAGTGGTGAGTATAGCCCCAATTTTCTACTAGTGGGATTACAAGTAGAACACATCACACACCCCTTTACATATTTTTTTACAATTGCTTTCATCTAAGGCTAGTAACAAAACCTCTGCAAATGAGCCATAGTTTTTCCTACCCCAAAATTCCCAGACACAAGAGAAGTGTGAGCTTCTCGTATTACATGGTCTCATTAACTTGTAGAAATACATAGCTTTCCAAGATGGTAGAGTGGTTTTCCCTACAGACAATAGTTCTCTACCTGTGCACAATGGGTTATCTTCTCATATACTTCTTTAAAATCTTCATCAATGGCATATTGTTCCACATAGCTATCATGAGATAAAGAATCATTCTTCAAAATAATAGAAGCAACAATAGGAGGTCTAGAAAGCATATCAGCTGCCTTGTTACTCATACCGTTTTTGTACTTGATTACCAAATGAAATTGTTGTAGGAAACCCATCCATTTGTAATGTCAATATTGTTGCAGTTTGGTTTGTGCTTGGAGATACTGTAAGGGTTGATGATCTATATGTATGATTGTTTCCTTCCCTAACACGTAGTGCTTCCATTTCTTTATGCTTTGAACTAATGCATACAACTCTTTATCATATGTAGGATAGTTAATAACAACTTGGTTAAAAGTTTCAGAGTGGTAACATATAGTCTTACAATATTGCATCAATACTGCACCCATGGCGTATCTGCTGGAATTTGTCTCGATCTTGAAGGGCTATTGAAGATTTGATAGTGCTAATACTGGTGCAGTACTAATCTTTTCTTTCAAAGTGTCGAAATATTTTTGTTTCTTTTCTCCTCACTGAAAAGTCTTCTTCACACTGGTTAAGGCATGCAAAGGAGCTGCTATAAAGGAGAAGTTTTAAATGAATCTACTCCAATACTAGACTACACCTAAGAAGCTCCATATCTTGGTTACACTTTTGCACTCATGCCAATTTACAATTACATCAATCTTGGAAGGATCAATTTTTAATTGTCCTCCTCCTACAATATGACCTAAGTACACAAGTGCAGTCTTACCAAATTCCCATTTGGAAAATTTTACATACAACTTTTCCCTTTGCAAAGTATCCAATACTTTCTTTACATGCCTTACATGTTCATTCCAAGTCCCGTTAAATATAAGAAATTTCATCTAAATATACAATCACAAAATAATCTAGAAAAGGCATGAATACATCATTCATCACATGCATGAATGTTGTCAGAGCATTACAAAGACCACACAACATAACTAACCACTCAAACAATCCATGTTTTGTTTTAAAGGTAGTCTTCCATGCATCCTATTCTACAACCTTGATCTGATGGTATCCACTACACAAATCCAACTTAGTGAAATAAACAACATTATTTAACTGATCAAGTAAATCATCTATACGAGGAAGAGGGTATCGATTTTTCATTGTGATTTTATTTAAGGCCCAGTAATCAACACACATTCACCATGTCCCATATCTCTTTGGCACCATCACGATCAGAGAACCACAAGGAGATGAGTTGGGCCAGATGACCCCTTGATCCAATAAGCCTTGTACTTGCTTCTTGATATCTTCCATCTCTACAACTGACATCCTGTACATGCCCACATTAGGAAGAGGATAATCCTATTGAAGATGTATTTCATGTTGTATTTCCCTCTTAGGAGGTAATCCACCTAGTTCCTGGAAAATATTATCATACTTAGAAACAATATCAATTAATTCTTTCTTATGAGAAGGATCACATCCTTGGAAAGCGTCAGATGTTCTGACATCTTTCTCCCTTACGAACATGAGTACATATCTCTTATTAGTGTTTATGAGTCTCTGCATTTATCCTACACTAACAAGTGTCATGTTTACCCTCATTCTATGAGCTCTAACAATATATTCCAGTCCCCCCTTGGTAAGGTGGTATTTGTTCTCATGATGAAAGACGACTGCTTTTCTATCATAAAGATAAGGACTCCCCAACACTATTCCACATATATCAAGTGATACAACATCCAAATCCACTTCATCAATCAACTTTGAAGAAATAGAAAATCTGACCCTACATTGCTTGTTGACATTAATTTTTTCTTAATCACATACCCAACCAAGAGGATAAGGCTTTGGATGTGGTTTCATTTCAAGACCCATCTTTTTGACAAGTGCTTCAGATATCAAATTTACTTGGGAACCTAGATCAAATAATGTATCTATCTTAGTGTCTTTAGATATAAGTCTTGTATGAAATAATCCATTCCTGTTTCATTCATCATCATGAGATTCATTATTGGAATTTGAACTAGCATGAAGGGAATATTTACCTTGTACTCCAACCACTATGATCTTTCCTTCGTCTCCTGAATCAAAACAAATATCTTCTTGCACTATAGCAACAATCTTTGTCTTCCCCTTTCCACCCAACTGATTTGGTCTCTTCTCTGGATGTATTTTCCAACTATGTTCATCATCGTGACCACTTTTCTTGCAATGAGTGCAAGATGGTTTTCCTTCTTCTCTCTTTACAGTGGTGGTCTTCTTATCCTTCCTTTTAAACTTCTTAAATGACTTATGTGGGAGATTGGAAGGTTTCTTTGTGGGATCTTCTTGAACATGCTTTCCCCTCTTCTCAAGGTAAGTGGCTTGCACACAAACTTCGTCAAGACTGGTGGGGTTAAACAATAGAAAAGTATGACAAATATAACTATGAAGTGTGCCAATATACTTCATTAAAGTTTCATAAGAATCGAAAGGAATGTTTAATGCAATATATTTCTTCCTAAATTCTTCCATGAAACTTTGTACAATTTGACCTTTACTTTGTCTTAAAGTTTGTCATTTCATCATTTATTTCTTTAAATAACCCAATGGATAAAATTGATTCCTTATCATTGATTTAAATTTCGACCACGAGGAAAGAAGATTACCACACTTACTTATGTCCCGAAGTTTTCTCTCCCACCATACGAGAGTGGTGCCTTCCAACTAAAGAGAATCCAGTTGCACTTTAACTTCCTCTTCATCAATCTGTTGAACACAACAATATACTTCAACCTATCGGATCCAATTATCTAGATTTTTAGTATTATCATCTCCATTAAACACAGGTAAAGAAAATTTTACATCAAGATTTAATAATGGTTTCTTAAAAGAAGCTTTATGGCTAGAATGATGAGAATGATGACAATGCTCAGCGGAAGAAGATATAGAACTTGATGGTGAATATGGAGGCTCAAGAGGGTCTCCTCCAGGCCCTTGATTTACCAAAGCATTATCATCAAATTGTGCTTCCTTTTTCTTCCCTTTATTCTTCATCCTTTTCTCGTAATCTCCATACATTCACTCGACCATTTCTGACATGCGATAAAAGAACATATGGAAGTTTTTCTCCTGTTCATCATGCTTGTCCTCTTCTACCATTTTCTTCCTTCAGGATGCACAACCAACTTCGGGATTGAAAGTCTTAAGAGTTCCTTCACCTTGTTTACGCTTGGCCCTAGTAAGCATTCACACTCAACAATTCAAGTCAAAGATGACTGCTCTGATACCAACATGATCCAGGACCTTTTCATCGAAGTGACTTATAAAGAATTGTATTAAATGAACATAAATTAAAATGCACCATTAATTAAGGAAAATATCAATAATGAAGAGACATAAACATCAAATCTGAACACAAAAAATTGATAACGGAGTTCGTCCCTAGTGGAATACGTCTCCGGGTCCTTCTCTCAAATGAGTAGGCCTTTTTATTAACTCAGCAAAAGAATTTGGAAAAATACACAAGTATACCTCATTATGGAATTAAGTTGCAGAATATTTTCTCAGATCAAAAAACAAACAACACCATTGAATTTGTGGTGTCAAATTACCCAAAAATGACTGTCTCCACGCCTCAATTCGACTCTGGCACTCCCAGGCCCATGATAAATCTCATCTCAGTTTTCGTGCCTACTCCCTGCATTTAATTCCTTGTACTGTGTCTCGGTTTCCATGCCTAGTCGTACCATCAGACGCCCTCCTTCCATCCATGGGAAAACTCAGTTTATAAAAAAAAAGTGGGGCGGACTACACATTGTAGTCCATTGGCCCAACGGTGGCAGATGCTATAGTTAATGCATTTGTATAGGGGTAGGTCACAAGGTCGAGCCCGTGGGCCTCCCTTTTTGTGTTATAGTTATAACATATACATATATGTGGAATGGAACTTCGCCAACTTTGGAGTGTGTTTTAGATTTGTCGGAGTGTACCGTTTGGCCGCTAGATCTGGCGAGGCTTCGCCAGATTTGGAAGGCCCACATTTTTTTTATTTTTTAAATTCAGTTTTTGGGCCCTCATTGGGAATTTTCCCACTGCCACGTGGTAGCCCATGACTGGTCCACGTGGCAACCCATGACTTTTCCACGTGGCAACCATTTATTGGGCCATGCTAACCACCTACATAGTCAATTTCCATATCAACTACCACATCATCCTACCACATCACTGTAGGGTATGCCACATGGTTGTATGGATTGCCACATGGTGCTTTTCCATTGGTCCACAGATTGACCCGAAAATGCCAAAAACAAGTGACACATGGAAGCCTTTGGTGCTGCCACGTCACCATGTTGATGTCATCATGACACATGTCACCTTATTCATGTGCCACATACACTGTATAGATGATGATGTCATCCATACTGATGCTGACATCAATAGTACGGATGCTGACTCATCCCCTGCTAATTGGGCTAGGTTGACCAAAAATTTGACTGTGAATATCTTTCCATTAGTAACTCTGTTTGATGAGTTGTTTACGTCGTTGAAAATCTTGCGATGCACTCTTCATGATGATACCAATTTCACTGAGTTGTGAGGACTTTGAATTTTTTCCCTTTCTCTGTCTGCTGAGGCCATTATGAGCTTCTTGAGTTGCTTCTATGAATTATGATTTGTCCTTAGTCTTCTCTGGATGCTTTTTGGATCAACTACAAATTGGAGAAGCTTCAACAAAAATACATGGAATCAAAGGAAATAAAATTATGCAACAACTAGACACTAATGATTAAGACCGAAAATAATTGATTTTGGATGGATATATCATCAACAATGGAATGAAGAAAGAAGGAATATAAGAAAATCATATTACTTGGTTTCATCACATGTGAAGCCTTTAAATTCAAGGATTTGAGGACAAAGCTTTTTGAAGGAGGGTACTATGTTATGACCCAAGGGGGGAATATATATGGCTAAATGTATATGATATGACCTCGAGGGGGGCATATATGGGCTTAAATGTACATGTAATGTGTAAATACATATGTAATAGGGTCGGCCTAGTGATAAAGGGGCCTAATGTGCAAGTGTGAATAGCTATATATAAGGCATCATGTATTCATTATTTGGATGAGAATTGTGAAGTATGAATGATATTTGGTTATTTGGAGGGGTTTCCCCTATTCTTTAAGGCGTTATTGTGTAACTTATATATCTTGGAGTTGTGATCCACACTCACATTATATACATGGTGTGCACTTATGTTATTTTATGATATTTTGAGCATTTGGTTCATTACAAGGTTGAATTAAATATCAAGAAGGTTAAAGATTTGGCTGCATACTAGACTAATTGGCACCCTTTAATATCCATAATGATGAATTCATTCTCCTTGCATGTTCTTCTTCCTCTTTGTTGCTCAATTGGAAAACACCCATCTATGACACATGACACTCTCACATTTGCAATACTTTATATTTCTTAGGCATTACATGGCTTGACTTATCCCCCATGTTTCCCTAATTGATCTGCAACATGTATTCTCCCATCAATCTAGGACCCACCAAAATTGAGGATTTGATCAACACATGAAAATACTAAGTGGTAGAAGAGCATTGTAATGAATTTCCCATTGGTATAAATAAATAAAGGCCCATAGGAATATACACATATACCTTCTAGAAATTATTTTCCCCACCCACTAATGAGTGTGGTGAAGACATCAATATGTAAATCACTGAAAATCCAACCTCCCTACTATCAGTCTCTTTTCTTGGGTGCTTCTTTCATAAGGAGAAGATGAGGCATAGTTTGGTTAACTTCAATACTTTTGACCTTTAAAAACAATTAGTGTTGTTAGAATCTCCATTAATCTCTATCCATTTTGTTAGTTAAATTAAATAAGGAAGAAGAAAAAAGGAAAAAGAATGTAATCCATTATTTTGCATAACCCTTATTGAAGGCTTATAAGAGTTGTGTCATGTCACCATAATAGGAGTAGAAATAAAAAGGAGAACTAAAAATGTTATGAAGAAAAGGATACCTAGGATATCTAGTGAGAATAGGGGTTTTTAATTGGAAACGTGATCCAGGTGGATATCAGTGGCCACCCACCTATTCCAACTAGCTCACATATAGATTTCATTTTGGAAGTTTCAGTTTTCATCTTGGCAGTTTCTTTCTAGCTTTTTGGGTCCTAATATTCTAGGGTCGTTTTGAGGCCCTAAAATATGTTTTTTGGGCCTGCCACAATCACACTGTAGATGAAGTCGGAGTGCGATGACACAACGTGTATTCCTTGGAAAGAACTTTCCAATGGACTATTGTGTTCCTAAAATGGAGATCGTATGCAAAAGTTATAACCTCGGGAAGTTGATGTACCAACTTATCCCAATGGGGCCAACATGACTTTTGGTGCTTCATCTCCTAGGGTTAGTTTTTTGGATGTCTAGGGTTTTGGAATTCATGTTTGATGTAAACATTCCTGGAGCCTCATTGCACTCATATTCTTGTGAATGAGAGTAGTCATCACATCTCTTCTCAGAGATAAGTTGCCACCATTCTAGCAAGCTAGTTTCAGTCTGCATTTTATAGTTTCAACATATTTCTTATTTAATAGAAGTCAAGTTTTACTATATCTCTGTAATTATTCATTGTGTCTCTATGTTAATATTATATATATTTGTTTTCATTATGTTCCTCTCATAAATCTAGATCATTGTATCAGAGTGTTCTATTCCTTATCATTTTTTAGTGCATGTCCCCGACGAGGTTAGGGTATAGAGAGTTGGGTCTTGAGCTTGTTTCTCTTGAGGAAAAATGTTCTCACATGCCCAATAAACCTTCCATGGTGGGATAAAATAAATACTACAGGAGAGGAGACCCTTTCAAAATGTTGCTTGAGGAAGCCCTCAAATGACAGAGGAACTAGATGATGGACAACTTTGCACAAATCATAAGATGATTGCTGACAAGTAACACATCTACCTCAAATGGAGGTACCTCCTCCTTTAAGGTACGTATCAATTTTGATATTCCCATATTCAAAGATCAAATAGACACAGATGGATTATATAAATGGTTAAACCTTCTAGAGGGGTTTTTTTTTTTGTCCACAACATTTTTGATAGAGGAAAGATTACATTTTCACTCCTTAAAGACATCCCCCATGTCAAATATTGGTGGGAGAATTTCTGTGAGAAAAAGGAAACAGAGGGATATACAATATTTGTAGTTGCACCGACGTTGGGTTCCTTCAGGGATGCTATTAAGGAACAATACTACCCTGTTGGAATTTATGACGACTTATATACAAGACAGACCACACTGCGACAGGAAAGGGACCAAACAGTGCCGAATTTCACCAATGTCTTCCACACCTTGTGTACCAATATGGGTATCAAAGACTTTAAGTGACATCTAGTTCTCAAGTACCACGATGGTATGAATAGATACATAAAAAAAAATGGAGTTTATGGACATTTCATCCTTGAGCGTGACCTATCGATATGCTCTCAAAACCGAGCAGAAGCTTAAACAAAAGACACAGAAGTTTGGGTTTGCAAACCTCTCA
>JZKD02S0218552.1:0-12414 GCA_000966675.3 Picea glauca | reverse complement strand
TCAAATGCAAGGATGCCCCCAATCTAATATAAAACAAGAAATTAAATCTTTTTGTTTCAAAAATTTCACTAAAAGCAATAATGAACTTTCTTAAAACAAAGAAACCCAAACTAATTTTTTTTTTTTAAAGCGAACTATTCAGAAGAAATCTGATCTTTCTCTAAACAATTCTAAAGAAAACACACGCTTTGTAATTGAAAGGCACTCAAAGCAAGAGACTAATCCTTCAAAACCAAACAAAGCAAAGATGGCTAAAATGAACTCAAAGAATGTCAAGCAAACTGTAAACAGAACAATATAGGCTCCAAAAGTTCAATCCAGCTAATCAAAGCAAAACTGGGCATCAAAAGATAACAAGACCCAATCCAAAAAAAAATTACAAACAAGTTAGCAAGCCAACAGTATATTACAGTGAAAAAATCAATAGTTTCCGCAGGCTAGCAATGGGTAGGGTGCGAAAATGTCGCACTGGTTTAAACAGTGAGGTGCGAAAATCAAAGTTTTTCGCAGGCTGTATACAGGTGAAGTGTGGGAATGTCTGCAATCAAAAGGAATTTGGAAAAAGGACAAAGAGTCTAAGTGAACTTTCATATCCAAAGAGTTTGGATGGATCTCCCACAGACTCAGAGACCAGAAATCAAGCAATCAAAGCAAGGGAAACTAGACTAACTAGGAAACAATCTGTTCCCCACTATGGTCACCAATTTTGTTATGGGATAAATCTATAGGTGCGGACACTAACTGATCTCCCTAGATCCACCTAGATCTAGAACAAAACACACCGAACATGACACTTTCCTTAAGTTTTAAATATTGAATTTACTAACTAAAGAGGGATAGGTGACATAACGTTTAAACGTCGCTTCCTCTCGCCATTTCCATCCTAGCTTCGTTACAAAACTCATACAATGATGATCCTGCAAAAGAACACAACCAACCAAAGTGATAGTAATGACATAAACTCAAAATAAACCTATGTATGTGATCAATGAATCATACAATAAAACACAACAAGCTTTATAGGAAAGAATCATATTACTGTATCATATTAAATGTGAAAGCGAGATTACAACCATGGCCTTGATGTCGTAAGGTCCCTTCCAACTATCCTTCGTTCCCCACACACTTCCACTCCAAGAATTCTGAGAGCATAGATCTGGTAATATTCACAATCTATCTTGACAAAATGGTTCATCTAGCCAAGCTAACAATCTCCAAAGCTAAATCCAATCCAAGCTAATCCAAAAAGATAACTTTCTCCATGAGAACTCCTCTCCTTTTATAAGTTGAAGAGGATAAGGTGAGGAGGTTAGGATGATCCCACTAAATCATGAAAGCGAGTACGATCCAAACCATTCAGATGCCACCTCACCATGGAAGTTTCTCCTTCTAGAAGCATTGAGAAGATGCTCGTTTTTCCCACATATGAGCATTTTCGCACCCTACCTATATAGCAACCTACGAACACTTTGCGACCTAGCTATGGTGCAGCTTGCGAAAATAAAGCATTTTTGCACCCTACCTATATAGCAACTTGTGAACACTTTTTTAATAGGGTTTTTACAAATGGAAATGCAACTTCTTTTCTTAGGAAAAGTTCTTCTCCCTTCTTTCTTCAAGAACTCATGCCACTGACCCCTCTGAAGACAACAGATAGGTTTACATCATTAATGATCATAGGGATGATGAAAATAATGTGTAACAGGGGAGATTCCTGGAAAGGGGCAACCATTATTCACTATAAAATTCTTATTGAAGTCTGACTCTTTTGTTTTCCTAGCCATCACTACACCACAGCTTTTAAACCTTTCATCATAAACTATGGAGACACCTCAGAAGAAGAAGTCGCACAAGGGAGGTACTGTGGTTAGAACTGAGCCTGCAGACATGCATTTATTTTAGGCATAGCCCATGTCTAGAGAAGTTTTTCAAAGGGTGGGCTGCCTTACTTTCTGCCAAAACATGCAGAGGGGTCATCCTAAGGTGGTAAGACAATTTGCCTCACATTTTGATGGACTGAAGACTAATATAGGGGACCTAGAGTTTGAGGTGTCTGAGACCTCTATTTCAATAGCTATAGGGATTCCTATCACAGGAGAGAAATGGTTTAAATCCATGGCTTTGAATGCAACCTTTTCCAAAGAATTTCTTAAGATAGAGTATCAAACTGACAATCTGTCCAATGGGGTACCTAGAAGTCATCTGGTTGGAGAGTTTGATAAAATGTTGAAGATCATTCAAAGGTACTTCACATGTGAGGGGAGGTTTAATACACTATACCAATACCATATAAGGCTTCTACTACATTTTACTGGCAAAGATGAAATGAACATTCCCTTCTATTTATTGAGAAGCATAGGGAAAATGTCAAATAGAGTTCAATCCAAATTAGAGATTGTGGATACTAGTATTTTTCATTCTCGGTTGATTAGAATGTTGGTTTCTGAAGAGCTGAGAAAGAGGAACATTTCATTGCTTCTGCTTACATGAAATTGGACATATCATCCACTCCTCAGTCATAGATACCAAGTCCTTTTCCATCCACCAGTGTTGCTCCAACAGGAACCAACAGGAAAAGAAAGAGTAAGGCCCCTACTCAAGACCAAGAGGTCATTAAAGAAGTTGCAGAAACAGAGAGGGAGGCCTACCATTCTCCATAGAGGGACCTTTCACCCCATCCTACACCAGAATTAGAAGAGGTCCCTTCCTCTACTAAAGCCACAACCAAGAAAGGAAGGAAAATACACTTCTCTTCATCTCCTTCAAAAACTAGTACAAAAGTCAGAAGACCTTTCACAAGAGCATCATTTCTCAAGGAGGATGTTAAAACACAAGCCCTGTCAAAGGATTCCATTCTAAAGAAGAAGAGGGATAGGGGCAAAGGAATTGAGAAGCCTGTTGAGATGGAAGAGGTAGTCCCTGTGCATTAGGAAGATGAAGCCATGAAGAATCCCGTTGAGACTGTTCACATCACCACTCCACCTAGAAACTAGACCTTCAAAAGGATGATTAGACAACTCAGGGAATCTAGGAAGGAGGTGGCTCGTTTGAAATCAAAAAGTATATTTGACAGGATTAAGATGAAATAACTCAGGGATGGTTATAGCCACACTCTTGATCTAGCAATATTTGCAGCAAGAAGAGCCCAACCTCTCCATAAGCATCTCAAGAACCTTTATAGGCAAAACAGAGACTTTCAGTCTCAGAACATAAAACTCAAGGCATAGTTGCAACAAGTCAAAGATGAGGTGGCTCAGAGAAATCTGAATATGTTGGTTGAGGCTGCCATTGAAAAGGAGAAACTAGTAGTCAAGAAAAGCATACTTCCAGTGAAGAAGCATGTTACTGCAAAAGGGAAGCATGATGATGTGCCAAAGGGAAGTCCTCCTTCCACAAGAAGGAGTGTCAAGTTGATGAAGTGATTGGTGAAAGGTGAGCTCCACTTTTTAGAATGGCCCCTTTTTGCAAGGATAAGTGATTGAGAAAATATTACTTTATGCCACCTATACAGGATTTAAAGGCTTCTAATGCATACTGCTCAAGGTTTTTGGTGTTCTGCAAAGAGTTAATCTCTTCAACAAAAATAACATAGACATTCTGTAGTGCTATGGCACTACATAATTGTCTAAAACACATATACTATCAGTCTGCTGCCTAGAGCGCTACCTAATTTCCTAAGACTGGTGTAGCATTGGCCCTGCTAACTTCCTGGGGTACTACCAAATCTATTAAGAAATGAAATGATGGTGCTACCAAATTCATTTGAGGTCGGGTGCTACACATTCAACAAGATCAGTTCAACGTGGGTGCTACCGAATTGCACGTAGATACATAGGCATGTGCTACCAAAATTCAAATAGAGGATGAATTACACAGGCAGGCGCTACCAAAATTTTAACAGAGGTCGAATTCTGCACAGAGACACACAAGCTCGGCACTACCCATTATGCAGACCTATTTTGGAGGTTGCACTATGAAATTACAGAAAATTTGGTGGAGGTGCTACAAAATCTCGCTAACCAGAGCACTACCAAATGACGCTACCAACAGGTACAAGGAATCAAGGGGTTCGAATTATCATCCTTGTGGGTTGTTGGTGATGTGGAGAAAGGCAGAGATGGTAGCTAGCAGCATGATGATAGTTTACAAGCCTCTGCAAGACACTTGGCATGTAGGGAGATGTGCATCAAAGAAGATCAAGTGAGTTCAAAGTTGGTTGGATTAGTGGCCAATATTTTCCTTTTTTATAGCTCAATTGTTATCTTAGTTGTTAGAGGAAATAACTATTTGGATAATTTCATGGGAGGAAGGCCAGCTCACACTTCTAGCTGTTTCCTTTCCTTTTTTTTTTTATAAATAGATAGTCCAAATGCTTTAGTAGGTTCGAATGGTTGAGCTAGGATCCTTTATTGTAATATTTTGATGAAGCTACTGGTTAACTGGTTATGTACTTGATTTGAGACATCTTTATTAATAGAAATCAACTTTCTTATTCCATCTTATTTTCCTCTGATACTTAAGTGTTCATGGTTGAATGATTCAAATGGATTGTTGTAGTGATATTATGATGAATGTTTGATTATAGTATTTTTATGATGTTCTTCAGTTTCCTTAAACTTTGAATCTAGGAAGATCTTGTGTTTGAGTTTTTCCTACTTAGGTTGCTTGAAGACTTGATGTCCATAACATACCTCTACATTTTCCTCACCAAAGTCTTCTCTCTATTCACCTTTACTCCCACTTACTGATTGAAGTTGATCAAGACCCCAATTTCTTGTGCATGCTAGCCCAGATTTCTAAGTTGGAACACTATTATCTTGAGTCTTATCCATTTGACCTCTTTAAACTCATTTACATTTACATATAACCTGATGGGCACTGGTCTTACCTTGTATGCAATCTGAGGGTGATTCCTAGTGATAACATTCTTGGCGTCATTGTCGGGGAACAAATTGCAGACATTTCCTTGGGATTGAACGACAAAACTTACTGGTTCTGAAGGTGCATTGGAACTCAGTACATTGAAGATTGCAACTTGCACCTAGTGACTCCATTGTTTCATCTCTGGCTCTTAAAGGCAGACACACGAGGTCAAATCCACAACTACCTTTGGTTCAACCTGAGGCTAACCCAGAGAATATAATCAAGAAGGGAAAATCTTATCAAGAAATTTTTTCTGCTGCTACCACAAGTACTTCTGGTCAGTTGCCTGATTCCACTCTTAATACTCCAGTTGTTATATCAAGTAATCTTTCTTTACCTGCTGCTGAAGTATCTAAGAATCTAGATTTTGAAAATTTCCCTGTTGAATATTCCTCTTTTGATTCTGACTTGAAAGAAGAAAATTTTGAAATCCTTGCTTCCCCTGACAATGTGAAGTGGTTCAGACTTAAGAGTCTTGAATATTTTCCTACCTTAGGCTTTGCTACTCCTACTCTTGTAAAAATTTCTGCAGCCAAAGAAGAGGAAACCTCATCTCCCTTACAGCCTATACCATCTTCTTTCGAGACTCATCCTTTTGCTGTGAAAAATGAAATTCCTCCTTCATAGATTCCTTTTTCTCCTAAGCTTCACATAGTCAAGTCTCCTTCTCCTCCTTGTTCACCCAGAGTCCAAAATCCAATGGCAGGTGCTAACCGTCCTAGAAGTAGGATGGATTCCATAGTGGCTGCAAGATACACCCCTCTTGTCCTACCTCAGCCAATGAATGTTCTCTCTGCTGGAGATTATCTAAAATACATTTCCAAATTCATAGGAGAAGAAGACATAATTGTCGAAGAACACCTTGTTGCCTTCTACAGTTATGCAGAAAATCAAAAAATTTAAAATGAGGGTGTGTGGATGAGAGTCTTTGTCTAAAGCCTCGATGGTGAGGCTAGAAAATGGTTAAGGGGTTTGAACCCTGGATCCATTACTAGGATTGAGGCATTAGATGATTCCTTTTTGAGACAGTGGGGGGATAAAAAAGATTTTTTGTATTATATCACAAAATTTGGATCCCTAAAGAGGAAAGAGGGAGAGTCTATATTTGACTTCTCTAAAAGATTCAAAAAAATGTGCAATAAGATCCCTGCCGAGTTAAAACCTACATAAACCTATGCAAAAATCACCTATGCCAATGCTTTTTACCATGAGTTTTTCCTTCTACTGAGAGAAATAAGATCAACCTCCTTAGCTCATATGCAAGATTCAACCTTGTAGGTAGAATCTAACATAGTGGCATCTGACAAACTTAGGGGGGGAATCTGATAGGAACAAGAGAAAAAACAAAATTGAAGCCTCAAACTCTAATTCCCCTTTTGTCCATCCACGAGTTGATGAACTTACCAAATTAGTAAAATCTATTTCTGTTGAGATGGAGAAGTTAAAACTTGAGGGAAAATAGACCTATAGAAATACTCAAAATGATGATAACATAGGTAACTTCAGGAGACCCAATAATGCTCCTCAGATCCTTCCAAGAGATCCTAGAAACAAAGATAGGGATGATCAAAAGGTACAAACTCCCTTACAAAAATGCCTTGTTGCTGATGAAGAAGGAGAGGATGAAGAAGTTGATCCTGGGATCCATTTATTAGGTGACACCTCCCCATATTTTCACTTGACCCAATTTTCATATGATGAATCCTTAATGGATATGCAAATAAATGAATTGAGTAAGGGAGAGAAGGCAAAAGAAAATCCTAATAAATATAATATGAGATCCAAAAAGAATGAGGAAAATATTGATGCTTTTGATCAGCCTACCAAAAAGGAAATTTTTTCCAAGGCTATAACAATTGGCAGCAAAGAAAAATATGTTCAAAGCCCCCAAGTCTTGGTCAAGAATCCTACCCCAGAGGCCAAGGAGATTCTTAAATCTTCATCTTCCTTCAGCTTTGAGAGTGAGATCCAAAAAATCAAGATCCCTATACCTTTTTTGGAGTTGATAAAAAATGAAGAATTTAAAAAATATCTTTCCAAAATGTTGCAGCTCGAATCCTCCTCAAATGTCACTGATTCAGTAAATCTTCAATATGAAAAGCCAACTGTCATTTTAGGACCTTTGATAGAAGATAAAGATGATTCATCCCATCCCTTCTATACATCACTGAACATACATGATAAGGTGTTGCATAACAATTTGATGGACTTAGGGGCGTCTCACAATCTCATGCCCAAAACTGTCATGGATGAACTTGGATTAGAAATCACAAAGACCTACCATGACTTATATTCTTTTGAATCTAGGAAAGTGAAGTGTCTTGGGGTCATCAAAGATCTAGTTTGACATTGTTTCAGTTGCCCATAAAAAGTGTGTTTATGGATATCATGGTGGCTGATGTTCCCCCCAAGTTTGGCATGCTCTTGTCAAGATATTGGATAAAAAGACTTGGGGGAACCTTACATATGGACCTCACATATGCTACCATTCCTTTGTTTGGGGCGGAGCATAAAAGACTTTACAGAGAAGCTCAGTTTTCCTACATTATTAGTGACGAAGCAAACCCCACCAATCATCATATTTTTTCACTTGATATTGATTTGGGATCCCGCATATTGTAGCTCACTGATGCTCCTGAACCTCCTCTTGAAATTAGAAAACAATCCATTACTTTTTGTGAAGATTCTCCTTCAACTACCTCTGTTTGGAATATGTTCTTTGATGGAGCCTCTTCTAGGGAAGGTGTCGGTGCTAGAGTGGTATTTGTTTCACCTGCTCAAGAGACTATACCTTTGTCCTACAAGCTAGAATTTGAGACTACCAATAATGTGGCTGAGTATGAAGCTTTTATTTTGGGTTTAAGGGATGAAAAAGACATGGGGATTGAAGAGCTATCAATTTTTGGGGATCTTGAGTTGATTGTCCATCAGATTAAAAATCTTTACCAAGCTAAGCATCCTAGGCTTAGAACTTATAAAAATGAAGTGTGGGACTTAGTTTACTGTTTCTTCTTAGATTTCAACATTTTATTTATTCTAAGAGAAGAGAATACCATGGCTGATTCTTTCGCTGTATCAACAAACAATTTCAGAGTCCCTTTACCATCTAAACTCAAGTATGATGTAGAACTCAAATACATACCCTCTATACTTGATAATGTCAAACATTGGAAGGTGTTTGAGGATGATCTTGAGATCAAAATATTCCTTGAGACTGTTGATGAGTTTTCTGCATTACACATTGATCAAGATCATGACTCTGAAAATAATCCTCATGCTAATGTTTTTCTAAACAAAATTGCTAATCATCATATTGTTCAGTTGCCTAACAACCACATTTCAAAAGGACTAGTTCCTTTGGAAAGTTTATTTGACAACAATGATGTGGCAATGAAGAGTAAAGGGTCAACTGATGATGTTGATGTAACTGAGTGCAATGTGGGTACAGAAAAGGATAAAAAAATATGTCAAGTTGTCAAGCAACTTGTCAAGGGAACAGAGGGCTGAACATGTTGAGCCGTTAAAAGAGTTTGTTGATGTGCTTTCTTGGACTTATGAAGATCTCATAACATATGACAAGAATCATAGAGCACACGATCCCATTGAAGGAAGAGGCCAAACTATTCAGGCATAAGTTGAGACAAATAAATCCTATGTTGTCACTTGTTATGGAGAAAGAGGTAAAACAACTTTTAGATGCTAAAATTATTATTCCTTTGAGGTATTCTGAATGGGTGGCCAACTTGGTCCCAGTGAGAAAAAAGAATGGAGAAATCAGACTTTGTGTCGATTTCCAGAATCTAAACAAAAGCTCTAAAAAGGATAATTACCCCTTGCCCAAGATGGAGCACATATTATAGAGGGTGACAGGTGCATCTAGGATGTCCATGATTGATGGATTTTCTGGCTACAATCAGATTTTTGTCTTGCCAGAAGATAGAGAGAAGACAACTTTCACCACTCCTTGGGGTACATTCATGTACGCTAAGATGCCCTTTGGATTGATGAATGCAGGGGAGACCTTTCAACGTGCCATGGACATAGCCTTTATTGGAGAGAATGACAAGTTTGCGGTTATCTATTTATATGACATAATAGTGTTCTCACAATCTGATAAAGAACATTATGATCATTTCAAAAGGGTCTTCTTAAAATGCATAAAATCTGGTCTCTCTTTAAATCCCAAAAAGTCATTGTTTGCCATGAAGGAGGGGAAATTATTGGGGCACATTGTGTTAGATGAAGAAATAAGGATTGATTCTAGCATGGTATAATCTATCCAAACCTTGTCACTCCCTAGATCCAAGAAGGAAGTTCAGTCTTTCTTGGGGAAAAATAATTTTTTGAGAAGGTTTGTTTCAAATTTTGTTGAGTCGGTAAAATAGCCATGTTGAGGAAAGGAAATGAAATCAAATGGACCGTTGAATCCCATGATTCTTTTGATCAAATAAAGAAAGCCTTGACTTAAGCCCCCGTGCTCATTAGTCCTAACTACTCCCAGGATTTTTTGATTTTTTCTTTCGCTTCATTTGACACAGTAGCAGCTTTTTTATTGCAGAAGAATGCTGAAGGGTTAGAGCAGCCCATTGGTTTTTTTAGCAGGGCATTGAGAGATGTTGAAATAAAATATGACATCATGGATAAGCATGTTTATGCATTGGTCAAATCTCTCAAGGATTTTAGAGTTTATGTGTTGCATTCAAGCGTCATTGCATATGTCCCTTCAACTTATGTGAAGGAAATTTTCATTCAGCGTGACATAGAGGAAAAAAGGAGCAAGTGGATTGCCAACATACTTGAATTTCATCTCGAAATAAATCCCACCAAGTTGGTTAAAGGCCAAGGTTTAGCTAGGTTGTTGGTTGAATCTAATTGTAAAGCCCTGGGGGTAAATTTCATCAACACTTGCTCAGAAAATCAACAAGATGAATTGTTTGATAAAGGTTCTCAAGTCAACCCTCCATTGGCAGATTGCATATGGTACAAGGACATTATATTTTTTCTACATAAATTGTAGCCTCCTGATGGTATGGAGAAGAACAAGGTGAGAGATTTAAAGCTCAAATAAATTAAATAATGTCTTATTGATCAAGTGTTGTATTGGAAAGATCGTTTAGGAGTGCTTTTAAGATGCCTACACCCACAAGAAGCCCAAAAGATTATGTCTGATTTTCATGACAGTTTGTGTGGGGGGCATCACTTTTGGAGAACCACAACATATAATATTTTCAGGGCTGGGTACTTCTGGCCTAGTCTATTCACTGATGTTTGTGAAAAGATCAGAGCTTGTGTCAAGTGTCAAAAATTCTCTGGAAAGCAACAACTCAAGTCTTTTCCATTGAAGCCTGTGGTAGCTTCAAGACCCTTTCAGTAGTGGGGCTTAGATTTTATTGGGGAAATTCATCCTGCTTCTAGTGGTCAACATAGGTGGATCTTGACTACCACATATTACTTTACTAAGTGGATATAAGTCATCCTTACAATGAATGTTTCCCACAAGGCGATCATTGGTTTTCTTAAGGATATTATGGCGAGGTTTGGTTGTCCGAACATAATTGTCACTAATAATGTTGCATCTTTCAAGGGTGAACCATTGATCTAGTTCTGTGAATAGTTTGGAACAGGTTGCAGTGCATAGTTATGTTTGCCACTATAATTATAGTTATGTTTGCGAGTATAATTGTAAACAAGAGGGAAAGCCATTGTAAATACATAAACATAGTTTAAGATGATATTAAAATATAATGGCATTGCAACGTAGTCATTGATCTTCTTTGTTTTCCTTCATGTAGTTTGTTGTTGTAGATGGGCTTTTGGGAATTTGGTCATACAAATTTTGGGAATTTAAATTGTATTTCTGAATTGATTCATATGAATTCAGGGTTTCTAAAAATCTTTGGTATTTTATAATACTACTAAGATTTTACAATACTGAACCACTCAAATCAAATCTGCAATTCGAATAACAAAATTGGATTTAGGATTCATGAATTCAGGGTTTCTAAAAATCTTTGGTATTTTACAATACTACTTGGATTTTACAATATTGAACCACTCAAATCAAATATGCAGTTCCAATAACAAAATTGGATTTAGGGTTCCTGAAAATCTTTGGTGCTTAATCAAATGTATAGTTCCAATAACAAAATTGGATTTAGGGTTCATGAATTCAGGGTTTAACAAAATTGGATTTAGGGTTTCTGAAAATCTTTGGTACTTGGATTTTACAAGATTGAACCACTTAAATCTTGAGTTCTAACAACAAAACAAAATTGATTAGAAAATATATCCCACAAAACAAAATTGATTAGAAAATATATATGAAAAAATTGATATTCGAAAAAGAACCAAAAAGTACAGCTTAAACAAACAAAATTGATTTGAATATATGTGGAAAAGAACCAACGAGTACTCTTTTGTTTGAAGTATATAGATTGGACCACTCGAATCTATAATTCCAACAATTTGTCATGGGATTTCTAACAAAATTTATCAAAAAACATATTTGGAAAAAAACCACTAACAAAATTGATCTAACAAAATTCATAGAAAATATATTTGGATTTGGATTATCAGAAAATATATTTGGAAAAGAACAAAAGAGTATGGATTAAACAAAATTGATCAGAAAATATATTTGGAGTTGGAAAAGAACCAAAGAGTATGGCTTAAACAAAATTGATCAGAGTATATTTAGAAAAGAACTAAAAAGTACGTCTTTTGTTTCAAGTATATAGATTGAATCATTCAAATCTACAGTTCCAACAATTTATCATGGAATTTCTAACAAAATTGATTAGAAAATATATTTGGAAAAGAACCAAAAAGTATGGCTTAAACAAAATTGATCAGAATATATTTAGAAAAGAACTAAAGAGTACCTCTTTTGTTTGAAGTATATAGACTTTTGTTTGGAAAGAAACTAAAAAGCACTGTTTTTGTTTGAAGTATATAGACTGAAGGAACAAACCATTAAACAAAATTGATCAGAATATAAAAAACTGAAGAGTACTTCTTTTGTTTGAATATATAAACTGAACCACTCAAATCTACAGTTCCAACAATTTGTCATATCAGAGCAAAAAAATATAGTTTTTGTTTGAACTATACAAATTAAACCACTCAAATCTACAGTTCCAACAATTTATCATCTAAAAAAGAGCCAAAAAAAAAATTGTTTACTATAAATCTACAGTTCCAATTTGTCTTAGAATTTAAGGTAGACTTTTCTTCGAATTTAAAATAAGATTTTTATTTAATATAAATCTACATTTCAAACAATTTATCATGAATATACCATACCAGGATAAGAGTCATCCAATATACCTAAAAAGAGCCAAAATGTAAAAAGTTTAGAAAACGACTTTGGTTAGTATTATGAAAATAAAGAGCGTGCACTACAACAGCTACGCAAATTGTACACTCGTCACTCTTTTCATTTGGCCCCCTCACCCACGAAGAAGACAATTAAAAAAAATATAGCACCCAAGG
>JZKD02S0218551.1:307715-319298 GCA_000966675.3 Picea glauca | reverse complement strand
GTACAAGTGTGTAGTTTCATTTCATTTCATGTCTTAGAAAATAACCGACAAAATGTTCAACATGTTCATGTGTAATATCCAAGTTTCGAGTTTCTAAATTAATAATTGTGAAAAACGGAGGCACAATTCGGCACTCGGGTTTCGATTACAAAAGGAATGTACTCAATATTATTCCACATTCCTTACATTATAATATGTACATTCCTATAATGAGTTTGTTGTATTCCAAAAACCATCTGTACATTCCTTACATTATGCAGTGTAAGTGTGAATATCCAAGTTTCGAGTTTCTAAATTAATAATTGTGAAAAACGGAGGCACAATTCGGCACTCGGGTTTCGATTACAAAAGCCAGACACAAAAACATGCACTTGAAAAGGTTTCTTGTACTTACCTATCCCCGGCGCTCACGCCCTCTCCACGACCCCTGCAACCTCTGCAACCTCTCCACGACCTCTCCACGACCCCTGCGACCCCGCGACCTCCCGACGTCCTCCGTCCAATGATTACCACAGAGTGAATACCACAGAGCTCACAACCATAGAGAGAATACCACAGAGCCAATATCATAGAGCTCGCTACCACAGAGCGAATACCACAAATTTACGCTCACAGAGGCTAACAAAATTTTGTAAACATTGCAAAATCGATGTGTGGCTAATATATAAACCATCCTTCGGCCGAACTATCTTTCGGCCGAAAACTTATTGCCGGAAAGAAAATATCCGGTCGACTAAATTTCTACATGCAAATCGAGGGGGCAGTTATTGCACCATTCGATTTGACGTTTAATTTTTCGGCCAAAAAATAGTTCGGCCGAAAATAGTATCTTTCGGCCGAAAAATATTTTTAGTTCGGCCGAAAAAAGGTTTTTCAAAATTTTGAAGACCTGATTGTCATGAAAGTTTAACCCACCTTCGTGATTCCACCCTCCAGTTGTTCATTATATTCTTTATCTGTAGTATTAGATGATGGGTCATTTGTTTTATCAGTTAAGGAACATCCGTCTAAAAGGTGTTTGGACATAAAATTAATGTATTTTATACATTGAGGAAAAATATTTTTAGAGTGATTCTCCTAGTGATAACTATAGAAGGATTCTGAGGCCACATCCCCGAAATCAATATTCAAATTAACCGTAGGAGCTTCTATGGATTTAAAAGGAGGAGGTCTCTTGAAAAAAGATCTATAAGGCCTTTGATTAGATGTAACTTCTCCTACACCTCTTTTTATATATACAATATCATTTGACAACTTATTGATCATTATTTGTAAACTTTCCATGTCAATGCCATCCTTTTCATTGTTTTGATCAAATTGTTTCCCTTGTGGTCTAGTCAACAAAAGTCCTCTTTCGGGTTGTTGTGTTTCTTCCTTTCCTAGGGAAATTTGGATTTCTTTGATTCCCTTCATTTCAAATTAAAGGGTCTTGTATTCCTCAATTTTTTTTGCTAGGGTGCGTTTGGAAACTCTTTTAACAAACATGGAAATTGAAGTCGGTAGAGGATTTGTATAAACTTCAATTTGTAATTATTGTGTAGGTTTTGCATCTTTTTGGAACTTGTTCAGGATCGTGGTAAACCATTGATTAAAGTCTTTAAATTTTTCTCTAGGGAAAATAGTGGAAGTGAATAGTTGAACCATTAGATCCCTAATTGTGGTTTCACATGCAAACATGTCTAGGAAGTCCTTTTGGAATTTGGTCCAACTAGTTATGGAACCAACAAGGAGGTTGAAATACCAAGTGGAGGATGAATTTCCAATGGTTTAAGGAAAAATTCGACAAACTACATCCTCGTGTTGCACATTCATTAACTAGCTAGACATTATAATTTTCTTAACATGATCTTCTAACAACCCAGATATTTCAGGATTAAAATTGGGTAGTAATTTATTCGGATTTATTTGTAAGATATGTAAACGACTGGGTAAGGACAAGGCATATATGACCAAAAAAGGTTGGTTATTCCCTTCATGGTTATCTTCATTATTCTCATTGATGTGATATGATTTGTAGTTTGAAGCTTCTGAATCATATTCTTCTTCTTCTTACTCTAGGTCTTATTCAGATTTAGAATAAGTACTTGCAGGTGGAGTGACTATTGGTGTGTTAGGGATTAATCCAAAAGGTTGTTCTATTTCAATTAAGGAAAAGTCTAGTAAGTCTTTAACTATGTGTATGAAAGTATGTTTTGCAGTGGATACGACATGTATTATAGTTCTTTTACTTTGAGGGATTAATGGAGTTAAGGGTAATTCTCCTATATGCCTAGATTACACTCTGATGATTCTCCTCGATGCGTTAACTTCTTCATGAGAGATTATGTATGGGATTTTAGGGTGAGAATCATTGCTTTCCTTAGCTTGAGGTGAGGTATTGGATGTATTATTATCTTCATTCTATGGATTTAATTTATGTGGATTGTGTGTATGACTTGAGGGGATAACCTCTTGGATGAGGCACAATGAAAATAACATGTGGCTAACAAGAAGAAACTATGCTATACATTCACATAAAAAAAGGGTATAAAGAATGAAATTCTTCTTAAAGATAAATTTTCAAAAGAAACATAAATAAGAAGTAACATATTAATTGATTTATATACCTCAGGGAAATAATTCCCTCAAAGATTTAATAAAGAATTATTTAATCATGCTTGCAAATTTAGAGCTATAGACCTGTTAGTTACCAATAAATAATTCCATAATTACTAATTATCGAACTAAATCCAACCACTTACTAACATACAAATTTAAAATACAATATAAAATTTATGATAGTAGCATTCACGATTTGGAAGATAACTTGGTAAAAGGAAAATCTTACTAGACATTAGTAAAACAATGATAGAGCTCAAAAGAATCCACCCTTTAATTGTCAAATACACAGTGTTTGAATCCAACTTATGTTCTCGAGAGGAGCTTCCCTATTAATTTTCGAAAGTAGTTCTCAAGTACAATAAAACAAAAAATTGTTTTGCCAAAGATCCTTAACTATTGGGAAAATCCTTTTATTTATACAAACTCATCAAACCAAAAATAATAATTTCATTGGTTTCAAATACATAAAAAATAAATTGATTCAATATGACTCAGGTGATATAAGAGTTGTTGAGCTCGTGTGTTCATCCATATATTAAACTCACTGAGAGTAAATCTTGGCACACTTGTCTCCATATGTAAATCCATGTTGGTCCATTGGCATAGTCAATGCATGCTTGGTGTCTCACAATCGACCAATATACTTTTTCACTTTGTTATCCAACTTCTCCAATTGATCGATGATCCTCACTTGATCAACGACATACTTTTTCACATGTCCTTGTTCCACAACAATTATATTGTTGACCTCATGCTCATACTTTTCAACCCCTCATTGCAAACTTACTGATACTTGATTTATCGACCAAAATTCCATGGGGGAACCAAAATTCAGTAATCATAGATCAACCATAGACTAGTTCACTTTCTCCAACACCCAATGTAGTGCTCTCATTCTTATTATACTCTGTCAGTCAATGCTTCCACATTCATCACCCAATTCTTTTCCACCAAATGCATATGAGTTAGTCATTCCTCCAAGGAAGAGTTCTATGTTGTGGTCCTCTGCACCCTTATCTATTTTTCAGCTCTCTGATGAAATTGGCTCTATCTCATGCTCTATCCCCCCTCTCTCCCAAGTAAAAAAGAATCCTCTCGAAAGAAAAATGATTTCATCACCAAATATTCCTACATGCCAAGGCGCTTGTCATGTTCCTCCAACAAGTCTTTCTTCAAGTTCACCACCCCTCTAGATCCTTGATGATATTGTACATGATGCTTTAGGGAGGATATCTCTAGCCTGTCTTGATCTATTTCTCTTTATTATATAATTTTTTTATCAAGTGAGTCATGGGAGATGGATAGGCCTGCTAAATAAATCTAGCTCATATTTTCTTTCTTAATGTCCATGATCACCTCCTTGGAGCTACATAGTACACTACTATCAAGTGAGTTATTCCTCTTCCCATGAGTTCTATTAACTATGGACATCCTTTTCCTGTCATAATAAAATGATTCTAAGTTATCCACTTTATCCTCCACTTGTTGAGGGATGGGATGATCACCCCAAGGAAGGATGTTACTTAAAATTTGAGGAGTATAGAAGTGTTCTAAAATGGGATCCTGAGTTTTCTCTTTTCCTAGAGAATCCTTATATTTTCCTTCATATTTCTCACTAGGATTCACTTAATCTATGGAAGTATATTGGGGTTTATCCTGAGTTTCTTATCCTTTCTTTTACCCCATAGATGATGAGGCATACAGTAAGATTTCATCTATCTTCTCAACATATTTAACATTGTTTGTAGTTTTCTTGAGAGTGGTGCTGATTTCCTCTTTGTTTTATCAGTTGTTCTTTTCATCTCCCCCACCTATATATTTACCATACTTTTTATTGTGTTCTTACTTGTCATTTTGATCAGGTTGAGTTCTTTTTATATCTGTGTCTCCCCCCTGGCTTCCAAGCAAGGGTACCTCTAATTCTTGTCCACCAGGTGAACCTTGATCTTGCTCACTACTGGTTGAGAAGGTGTCATATTTTTCTAAGTGAGTATCCTGCTCACTGCTACGATTTCCTATTTCCATTTTCTTCTCACCTATTGGGTTTTTTGGGGGTTTCTTTTTATTTGCATTATGATTTATGATGGGGATAGTAGTCTCCACTACCTTTTCCTCATATTTTTTTAAATCAATAAATTATGTAGGATTCATAACAGTGGTATATTTTTCTTGGTTCTCCTTAAAAATATGCTTTTATTCAACCTTCTCTCTTTCTAGCCACTCCATCTGCTCTTTCTTCCTCTATTTTTCTTCTTCTTCATATCTCTTCCTCTGCTCATCGGCTAGATCTTTCTCTTTCTTCTTACTTACAACTTCTATGCCCTATCAAGAATTTTATTCTTGGTCCTTTTTCATTTTCTCTATGTATTCTTTCACTGCTACATCCTCCTCATCCTTCTTTCACTATTGTTCCTATTGTCTTCTTTCTTCTTCCTATTCTTTCATAATCCTCTCTTTCTCTACTTGCAAGGATTGTTTTTATTTCTCTTCTTTGATCCTCTCTTGTTCTTCCTTTTTCTATTTATCAACTTCCTTTCTAGAAGAGGCTCCTAGATTGACCATTTTAATATTTTTTACTAGAGGTAAAATGGGAAAATATTTATTTTTGGGTCATATTTAATCTTTTCTATATCATGTCAGTCTTGGGAATGTTTGGTGAATAGATCCTCTTATCACTTCTCATGGGCATATGGAGAGCTGAAGATTCCCTGCTCAACATGCCTTAGAACGAAAACTTTGGGGTCATGTTTCCTAAATTTTCTAGTCATGAACTTATAATCTAGATGTACAAGTCCTTCTTGCTTTGCATGCTTCACCACGAAATATTCTATCTGAAAACCATAAGGGATGAATAGACTCCTTTTTTTCTGTAGCAAAGTGATATTGAACCCCTACATAATAGATTGGTAGTAGATTTCTTCAACTACAGGTATGTCAGGTAAATAAATTGGTAATAGGTATGGTGGACTAGTAGCCCCATAAATCCTCAACTATGTATGTTTATCCTCTAAGTACTAGTTTACTATACATGTTAAGATAATTTTTTCCTTCTTGGAAAATCTAGGACACTATTTCCCAAATATGAGAAAGTAAATATATGCCATGAAGAAGTCACAAATATAGGAGTAAAAATTCTTATACTTGCTCTCCCATGACATGTTGAAATAGATGTGCAATGGAAGCTCAAATACTTTTCAAATGAGTGATAGACTAGGGACAATAATCCAAAACACAACACATCCAAGAGGAAATATACCATATGAAAAGTGGGGAGAGAACCAAGATATGGTGATTGTGCTTGGCTAATCCTTATACTAAGTTGTTGGGAGATAATACCTCCCTAATTAAACTTCCTTCCCCACATCAGTACATGATAGGCCAATGGTAGCTAGACTTTAGAGCATTGAGAAAAATATCTTTCCCCATATAGTCTACACAGAAGGATAATGGAATACCTGTAGGGATCTCTCAAACTAGTAATGGAATACTCGCCTCAGGATTGATTAACAATTTTTTTGTCTTCTTTCCACCAATTTCCCAATATCCTTCTAGTTTCATATTTTTGATAGAATGCAATCATGAATTTTTTAGTGAGAGATTCATCGAGTTCTAGGAATTTTTAATAGGTATTGAAATATTGAGCGAGAAAAGAGATGATACATTCTCCCTTGTCATTGAAAATCCTACAAGCTTGGGAATCAATGTGACTGATAACCCATTGCATCATCGCTATGCATGGCATGACAGGTGATCTTGCAGCTATAGAGTATAACAATGATTTACGAATTTCTAAGAACACTATGTCATCCAAATCCTTGAGTTCTAGGTTTTTATGGGGGGTTGACTCAGGGTAGTATTCATTATTAAGTTTTGTAAGAAATTATTTCCAAGAAGGAATTGGAACTTGGGTAGAATCTCTACCTCCTATCCATGGTTATGTATTGCCAAATAGTGACACTAGTGTTGAAAATTTCTTTGGGGTTATCCTGTTGAGAGACTCTATGCTCTTGTATGTTGGGGTTTCTTCCACTCATGGAGGTGGAGAAATGGAGCCAGATTTAACATCTCCAGTCTTCCTCCTTGACTTCTTGGGAATTGTTTGTGCAGGATCTCTTCTAGGTCGCTTCATGTCTACAAACAACATTTCAAGGTGAGAAACTAACACAATATTGTTCTTAAGACTAAATTACACATAATAAAACATACGTGTTACCAAATGAAGCTAGAGTGACATTGAAATAGAGCTCACTTGAAAGAAAAATGCTTGGTGTGTAGCCATTGGTCAGTTAATTTTCTTAGAACATTAGGTGAAATGAAGCTTCAATCTCCAATGTCTAGAACTAGAGAGAGTTAGTAGGTGTTCTCAATGAAAACTAGTCTTAGGCAGAGTTAATAATGAAGCAATTTGGGGGAAAGTGTGTTTTTACCTACCAAATATAAAGCCACAAGGAAGGATCTCAAGTAGTTATGGAATGTAATTTCACTAAAATTACTCTCCATTGGCCTTTGATGATTGATTTGATGCATAGAAGTGACCATCGAGAGGTTTTGATATGTTTTTTTGGCACTCTTTGAGTTAGTCAATTTCAGGCGCTGGGAGTTATCCTTTTACAACACAATCCTATCGCCAATGTGGTTATGATCGATCCAAAATATATAATGATGAAATAGCCTTGCATTTGTGCAGGTGATGTGGTTTATCGACATGGAATATAGACCCGACATGTCGACACTGGATAGGGGGACTGGTTGGTTGACGCATCGAGGGGCCCACCATAATTGTGAACAAGGGGAAATTATAGGACCATTGATTCAATGACGTGACTTTAGTCCATACTTTTTATTGGACAATGAACATCATTTTACATTAGAAAAACCATCAAGTATCATGTGCAAGTGTGAGTGACATGGATGATTGACATTGCATGTAAGGTAGGATGTGTCGATGTTTTAGTGGTTTACTGGTAAGTGGATTTGTTAGTGGCCCCACCTTGATGACAAGGAGGGGACGAGCTATAATTTTATTAAATTGACGGTCCATATGTTTTAGATTTTTTGAGATACTTGCAGAGAAGATATTGCTAACAATGAAAAATACACGGTTTGCAATGGTGGATGAAGAGAGAAACCAAAAAATAGGAGAAAAGAATGAAATAATTTCTATTATTCGAGTACAAGAATGTTACAATACAAGTGATATAGTTTGTATGACAAACTAAATCACCATAGTGTCTAAGATAATGCACATTAAGAGTGTTATAGAGAGATGTGACACACACTCATAGTCATTGAAGTCAACTTCCAACTAGTCCTAACTAACTGGCTATGCGATCATCAATTAACTAGATAAACCAAAGTGAAATGAGGAGGAGATCACTCACACATGTGGAATGCACTTTACTAGTGATGATCCCAATGGAAGTATGCATTCATGGTGATGATCCCGAGGTTAGCATGCAACACTTGGTGATAAAGCCAAGGTTGACAAGTAACACTTTACTTAACTAGTCTAACTGAAAGGTAATTGAGGTTTGACTAGAGAGTATGTGGCACCCTTGTCTAGGGGATAATATCCTCAATGAGGGGAGAATATCTCTGCATAAGGGACCCTCAACATATCCAAATAAACTTAGTAAAATAAAATTAAAGGAAATTCCTAGGTGTGTCTAATATCTCTAACACCCGCCCATGAACACTACAGAGGCCATGTTAGATACACATCAACAATGCAACTAATAAACAATGAAATAAATTGAGGAAAGAAGGAAAAACTAATAGGAAAACCCCCCCTCAAAATACAATGTATCGAAATAAGAGAAACACAGTTGCTAGGAAATTGTATCCTTCACTCAAAGACGATCACACAAAATATGGAAGTTTTTCTCAGTGAAATTCTTGGTGAAGATGTCAACATTCTGCTCAGCAAAAGGGTAGTAATGAAAATCAATGACCCTATCATGAACTAGCTCCCTAAAAAAATGCATATGGATCTCGATATGTTTTATCAAATATCTCTGTACTAGATCTTGATAGAATTTGAGTGTACTCTAGTCGTCACACCAAATCATATTCAAATGGTGTAACTAAATGTTGATCTCAATGAGGAAGTTTTGTAGCCATAGTGTCTGCATTGTGATGTTGAATTCTCCCCTATACTCAACCCCTACTGAAGATAGAGAAATAGATGACTGCATTTTTCTTGAACAATAGATTGGGATAAATCCTAAACTCAACATGTACTCGAAGGTGGAATTTTGATCGATGTCATCACTATCCCAATCAGAATCAATGAAGCCCATGAGATCCAACTTGCAACCTGATGCATATTGGATCCCATAACTCATGGTTCCCTGAATTTATTTGAGGATGATCTTGGAAGCCGTCCAATGTAACTCATGTGGCTCATTCATGTACTTGAAGACTAACCCTACTACATATGATAGATCTGGTTGGGTGTGGGTGAGATATATAAGACTCCCCACAAGATGTCGATACAAGGTGTTCTCCACGTGTTAGTGTATCTCGACCGTCCTCAAGTCTAACCCTAGATAATAAGGGTGTAGATGTATACTTGAATCCAAGGAGTTCAGTTATACTTCAAGAAAATGGACCCTCATTTGATATTTATTTCCAAAGATACCATACATAGTGGTCCAGATCTCATTTAGGGTATTGCATGCATCGATGTGAAACCATAGTTTGGGAGAAATAGACATGCACAGGAGACTGTGAGCCTCATCCATGCAATTGAAGAACTTGGATTTTTCTACTGTTAAGGTGGATTTTTCTTCTATGGCCAGGGATATCCGATACAAGCCTCTACCCATGAGTTGGTGTAGAATTCTTGTCTTCCATATGAATTAATTATATGGCATTAGAATTGTAGATGCGAGACATTCCATCTTTCTTGTTGCTTTGTTCCATCTTCGGTACATGCAAAAGAGTGTTGGTGACGATCCTTGGAAGCATCTTGTGGGATCTGATACCATGTATATTTTATGAGATGCATGCACAAAATATATAGCTAACAATGAAACATACACAACTTTCAATGGTGGATGAAGAGAGAAGACAAAAGATAGGAGAAAATAATGAAAGAATTTATATTATTCGAGTAAGATAATGTTACAATACAAGTGATATACTCTGTATGAACAAATAAATCTCCATTGTAGCCAATATAATGCACATTAGGAGTGTTCTAGAGAGATGTGACACACATTGGCAGTCATTGGAGTCAATTTCCACCCAGTCCTAGTTAATAGGCCATGCGCGGTCGTCAATTAACTAGATAAACCAGAGTGAAATGAGGAGGATATCAGTCACACAAAAGGAATGTGATTTACTGGTGATTATCCTAATGAAAGTATGAATTGATGGTTATGATACGAAGGTTAGCATGCAACACTTGGTGATAAAGATAAGGTTGGCATGTAACACTTCACTGAACTAGTCTAAGTGAAAGGTAATTGAGGATTGAATGGAGGGTATGTCAAACCCTTGTCTAGGGGAGAATATCTCAAACTAAGGGACCCTAAATATATCCAAATAATCTTAGGAAAATAAAATGAAGAAAAAATCCTAGGTGTGTGTAATATCTCGAACAAATTTAACTTCTCATTCAATCAGACGGTTAGCATTGTCTTATGTGTAAAACCCATCGGGCATTGGGTGTGACTGTGGGCATAGACAATGGATGGGCTAGCCAATCCAATTGACATCCGATTAGTTCATCGACATTGGTGCATGGGTGTGAATGTTTTCAAGAGCAGACATCGTAATTAGTATATTGTTGATGAACCTACATAGCGGTGAGTGACATGGTGTGCTGACGTGCCATAGTATGTGTTAGCACCCTGTAATTTCCCTCGTTGAGGAGGAAATAGGTAGGGGTAACCGCAAAACTACTTGGAGTCAAGGATATATCCCTCCAAGACTCGGAGAGGGATCTGTCTGTATGATATAACTTTATTTTAAGGGGATGTTAGGCTAGTTATTACTGTGCATAGGTTTGTTTCTGGATTTGGTATATTTGGGAGATTGAAAACTCAAATTTACATTGGGTCATGGGGTCTACCTTTCTGAAAATGGATCTTTCTTAGGTTTATAAGATTGTCTCCACAAGGAAGGATAGAAATACTCCTTGATAAAATTGAATCAAATGAAAATGAAGGAGAGGAAAATAATGGAAAGTCCATCAAGAAAAGGAACAACTAAGAATTCCTATGCTTAACTTCAGACGAAAACATGCAGATCATTAAAAGACTAGAAACAGAGTGCATGAAAACAAATTGTATTCTTAATCTTTATTTTAATGATTAGATTATGGAAAACATGAAATGGATCTATAGAGTAAAAAAACAGTTACCCAGAGAGGAAAAACATCACCAGGGATTCTAACACAAGAATCTTGTAGATAAAACTTTTTATTTTTGGAAGATCATCAGGAAAATTACAAAGTATCCCCTGTGGGGCATGAATCAAAAGATAAACAATCAACCCTTGGTAAATTAGACTTGTTACAATATATGGAACAGACGCTCCCCAGGCTCAGGAGGTAAAATTCAACCACCTCGTCCAAAAATAGAAATAAATCGCTCAAAATCTTGAATTGTCCACCATGAAAGACGGGTCGAACTTCTTAAAAAAGGGGTCCACTCAGACATTTGTTTCTCCTCAATGGTGACACCTGTGTATAAAATGAAAGATTTTATTTTATATGAGCATGTTATGGAAAAAATCCTCTTTCGATTTTTCCAAATTCATCTTTAGTTCTTAGAAACAACTCCTGCAAAATCCGGATTGAAACGGGAAAAAATGAAAAACTGAAAAATGGGGCTTAAAGATGGCTTTGATTCTCCCAACTGCTGGAACCTGTGTAAATTTTGAGAGATATTTTTGTTATTCATCCCATGATGAAAAAAATATCTCTCGGATTTTGAAAATTCGTTCCCATTTTCCTGGAATCCTTCCCAGAAGTCG
>JZKD02S0218551.1:210215-307291 GCA_000966675.3 Picea glauca | reverse complement strand
TTTAATTTATGTTTATTATATTTTTGTTTGTTTATTTATTTATTTTTAATTAATGTTTGATTAATCCAACGCTAACCTAATTACTAACTTTAAACAACTAACTTAATTACTAATTACTAATTAATTAATCATTAATTTAGTATTTACAAAACTAACCTAGTTTATTAATCTAACTATACTTGTTTAATTAATAATATTATTAACCTATTTTCTTTTTTCCTAAGCTTGTTTCTTCATGTAGGGATAAAATTGGTGAAGGGGTGAAAAAGTGAAGGGTGAGGGACTGAAATGCGTAGCGATGGATGAAGGATAAGGCGAAACAGGTGGAGGGGGAAATGGAATCAACCGAGACCAGCAAGCCATATGTCTTTATCATGGGGGAAACACCAAATAAACAATTGAAGAATCAAGTTACCTATGATTATAGGACCCCAACATAGGCTCCACCTGGGGATGGAAGCTCTTTCAGGAGGTGACAAGGACCATTGAACTCTTAACATGGGGACCAATTCTTTATCCATTGGGCTCATCCCAAAATCTTATTCTACAACCCCTACATGTTTTGATCTTTGAATTGAAACAAAATCAAAATCAACACTATTGAAAAACATATGCTCGAAATTATGATATTATTTACACTCTCCTATCCTAATATACTGCAATGATTGCTCAATCAGGTAATGGAAAAATGCCAACGAATCCACTCCATTAGTCGATCCAATAACTCTAGTTTTTCAGTGTTTTTAATAAGAATTAGAACTAGATCTTACAAAGGCGTTAATGATTGATTTTCAGTATGATCTTTACAAAATAGACCTTGGAAATCCTGAAGAAGAAAAGTAATGCCAGAAATAGATTGGGGATCTGCAGTGACAAATTTCTCCATATAGGTAGCTATAGGATCAAGGTAGAACTGACATGTTCCTTGATTTTTAAATTTAGCCAAGTCAACAACATGATTTGGCACTGTATCTACACTATTTTCATCCTCATGCAATTTTTGATATGGCTGCAGTTGTTTTGATGGGTTTAGTAGTAAGACTATTGTTGAACTATACTGTGAAGTTGATTGGCTGACCATGTCAATATCATAACAACTTTTGAGCCCATAGTTGGATGATGGAACATGGATTCGACTACATAGATCCTCCAATACATCATATATTGGATCCTGTAGGGACTGGGATGACTGCCTCATTATCTCAACTAAAATTCCATGATTTTTCCTCTGCTTATCAATCAAAATTTGATTTTTCTTCAAAAACTGCAATGAGTTAAAACATAATGGTAAAGAATCACTTGGAACTAACTCATAATCTGTGTCTGGATTCGAGATCTTATCTAAGATTTGACACTCAAGATGATTCAGGGGCTACATTTTTTAATCTAAGACATATTTATTATCACCTGTGATTTCCTCAATAGTTTCATAAGAAAGTCCTTCATTCTCACTATCTGCAATTCGCCTATAAGTTTCTCTCAAAAAAGAGGCAAAACATAAAGGTACAACTGTTGTAGTTACTTGAGGACTTTCTATCTTTTCTTTTTTGTTGTTATTTTTGCATTGATAGAGCTGAGCTTCTTCCTCCCATGAAGATAGTGTTGGTTTCTCTGAGTAGTCATCATCAAACACAACCACATAATCATCACCTTGATCATCATATACTAGAAAATCATCTACATATGCAAGGTCATCAAACATGCACATCATATCAGTAGGTTTTTCCATCACCATCTGATTTTGCACTTCATATTTGGTTGTATTTTGAATTGAGTACATGAAATAATCGATTGGTGGTTCAGAATACCGAGGTTGAGATGGAAAAATCTTGGGGATATTAATCTTGGTCCTTTCTGGAACTAATGGAAATAAGGTCTTTCAACAACAAGTTCCTCTTTCCTAATAATATTATGCATCACTTCATTGATTGTATTGGTCAGAATATCTAGTTTTATTTCTGAAGATACCAAATCTTCTTTTTCTATTTTGTCTTTCATCAATGCTTCTAATTTTTCGTTTCTATTCAGTAGGTTATCTTCCACATCCACTGCAACCTTTTTCATTTCTTCAAGCGTTGTAGTGTTCCTTTCTATTAATTGGAATGCCATCTCAGGATCGAAGGCATCTGGGAAATGCAAGTGAGTTTATCTCGGGGGTGGCCTTATATCAACAAGTATTCAATGGTACACTTTATTGAACCTTGCTGAAAAATGATGTACTATCTCCCCTGGCTGTCTTTTCTAATGGTCATGTTATTATAGGATGAGAAAAACATTTCTCATGAACACCCATCGATCTACGAAATTTTTTGCAAATTGATGAAAACTATCAATGCTTGCAGTTGGAAGATTCTTAAACCAAATTTTAACTTTACCTTGCAATGATAGAGAAAACATCCTAATACATACATCATATTCTTCCACCTCAAATAGATCAAGAAAATCCTTAAGACTTTGGATGTGATTTTCAGCAGTGATTCTAACATTTTCTCCATCAAACCTGGGCAGATTATTGGTATAATTGGCAAGGAGATCATGGAGAATAGGAGGCAAATCTAGGGGCTTGTATATGTCTGGGATTTTTGCAGGTATAGCAGGCAAAGCATGGGGCCTACAACTAACTAGAATTTCAATAGTGGTAGGAGATAAAGAATGAGATTTTTGTCTCACTGGGTTGTCTATAGATATTGGAGTCTGTATTAGAGATATACGTAAAGGTTGAATCCTTTGAGGTTCTTCAACTTGAAACTGATCATTATTAATTTCAGCAATAAACTCTTGACTGGGATTATAATAGGAGAGAATACAATTATAGATAAATCCAACAATGTATTTAATACAATTTGAACTAGAATACCTGATCTTTCCGGATTGCTTTGTCATATTTTGGGTTCTTCCTCCAGTGGAGTCCTTGAATTGGAACTGATCTGGAGTTGATTGGAGTCGCTAGGTGAAAGATTTCAGCCTTCTTGTTTTTGGTCATTGTCCACCATCAGTGATCAGATATGGAACTTGTGGTGCACTACTAGAGAAAGTTCCCCAGTATGGTCGCCATTATGTTAGCACCCTGTAATTTCCCAGGCTGAGGAGGAAATAGGTAGGGGTAACCACAAAATCGCTTGGAGTCAAGGATCTATCCCTCAAAGACTCGGAGATGGATCTTTCTTTCTGATATATCTTTATTTGAAGGGGATGTTAGGCTAGTTATTACTGTGCATAGGTTTGTTTCTGGATTTGGTATATTTGGGAGATTGAAAACTTGAATTTACATTGGGTCATGGTGTCTACCTTTCTGAAAATGGATCTATCTCAGGTTTATAAGATTGTCTCCACAGGGATGGATAAAAAGACTTTTGGATTAAATTGAATCAAAAGAAAGTGAAGGAGAGGAAAATAAGGGAAAATCCATCAAGCATAGGAGCAACTAAGAATTCCTATGCTCAACTTTAGATGAAAACATGCAGATCATTAAAAGACTAGAAACAAAGTGCATGAAAACAAATTTTGTTACTAATCTTTCTTTTAATGATTAGATCAGGGAAAACATGAAATGGATCTACAGAGTAAGAAAACAGTTACACGGAGAGTAAAAGCATCAGTAGAGAGTCTAACACAAGAATCCTACAGATACAACTTTTTATTTCTAGAAGATCATCTGGAAAATTACATAGTATCCCATGTGGGGCATGAAAATCAACCCGTGGTACATTCGACTTGTTACAATACATATAATATACTCTCCCCAGTATCAGGAGGTGGAATTCAACCACCTCGTCCAAAAATAGAAATAAATCGTTGAAAATCTTGAACTGTCTTCCATGAAAGATGGGTTGCATTGTTGAAAAAAGGGGGCCACTCAGACATTGTTTTCTCCTAAAAGGAGACACCTGTGTATAAAATAAAATAGTTTATTATATACTAGTATTGTATTGACAAAAATCTCTTTCAGTTTTTCAAAATTCATCTTCAGTTTGTTGAAACCTTTGCCACAAAATTAGGACTGAAACAGGAAAAAACCAAAAACCAAAAAATGGGGCTCAAAGATGGCTTCGATTCTATGAAGTTCTTGCACTTGTGTAAATTATGGGAGAGGTTTTTGGTCTTCATCCTGTTCTGAACAAACAAATATCTCATATTTTGAAAATTCATTTCCATTTTCCCAGAATCCTTCCCAGAAGTCGACTAGTCAAAACTGGCAAAAATACAGTTTTGTGAAATTGGGTGGGCGGTTTTGTAGGGGTAAAGTGTTTTTCTTAGACCCCATGGGGTGGTAAGTGGTATTGGGAGGGGGGGTTTGATTTCAACACACGGTGACAAGTGTCCCTCCCAATACCACTTCCTCATACCCCCTTGGTGTTGATGTGACGTGAGGAAGGGGGGGTCCGAGCTGCACGAGAAATGTGGTGGGTAGACTTAGGATAATTTAACTTTTTTATTTATGTTTTATATTTTCTATTATATGTTTTGTTTTTGTTTTTGTTTTTGTTTTTTTAATTTTTAATTTACGTTTTATTTATTATGTATGTTTTTTGTTTTGATTATTTGTTATATATTTTATTTAATATATGTATTTTATTATTGTTTTAATTTATGTTTATTATATTTTTGTTTGTTTTTTTTATTTGTTTTTAATTAATTTTTTATTAATCAAACATTAACCTAATTACTAACTTTAAACAACTAACTTAATTACTAATTATTAATTAATTAATCATTAATTTATTATTTACAAAACTAACCTAGTTTATAATCTAACTATACTAGTTTAATTAATAACATTATTAACCAATTGTCTTTTTTGCTAAGCTTGTTTATTCATTCAAGGATAAAATTGGCGAAGGGGTGAAGAAGTGAAGGGTGAGGGACTGAAAGGCATAGCAGTGGATGAAGGATGCAACAGGGTGATGAAGAATTAGGTGAAATAGATGGAGGGGGAAATGGAATCAACCGAGATGAGCAAGCCAGATGTCTTCATCACAGGGGCAACGTCGAATAAACAACTGAAGAATCAAGTTACCTATGATTATAGGACCCCAACTGTATGGATAATTAACATGGCATATTACATGGCTTGTGACATGGATAAAAAATGGATGCAAGCACTAATGTGGAATTTGTATGGATGATGACATGGGGGGCATACGGATGATGACATCGCATCCTACATGGCACATGGGGAAAGAAGACCTTTTCCTTGTTAACATTGGATGATCATATTTATCGACTGTTTGGATCAAATCATGGATGCGCTTTGAAGGTTCATGTCTTGGATTTCTTTTCCACCCTCTTCGATCATGATTTCCATCCTACATTCGATAGTTGTGGTGCAAAGCCCCTTCCCTCCAAAGGGATGCACGACCTCTTGGTCTTGGATCGTTCAAAATACTAATTCAGAGTGACTCCTTGGGGCCCTGTAGGCACCAGAAACCACTCTACCCACACACACAGTTTTTTTTCTCAAATGGCCATGGATATGACTACGAGCCTATCCTTTTGCGATTCAGACTTTGGGGATATCCAAAATTCTTCCCTCAACTTTTCCCGAAGCGCTCTTTTTCGAGTTTCTAAACTTCCTCCATGCGTCTCCTCAGATCCGTTGGTCCCACTATGGTTTAGACTTCATGACCTCGCAAAACTCTACACATTTTTCCCACAAACCTTTGGGCTCCTAAATCCTGGACTACTTAATATGTCGCCACGTGCTCCCTTCATGATCAACAACTATGGTTGAATCACAACTTCAGACTTCATGATTCTTCTTTTGGAAAGTCTCCAAACTTCCTGAACTCCAAAATGTCAAAATACCTTACGGTTACCCTCCGCATAGGTCTCCCAGATCTGACGGCTTGGAATCAGTCATCTCCCTCTGAAGAGAATCTCGTTCACTGATTTGAGTGAAGGCTCTAGGGAATTCTCTCTTCGAACAATTTTCGTCCACCTCCCTCCTAAACTTTACTTCTTCTACCTTCTCTCATTCCTCTGAACACTCTCTTCAACAGTTAGTCAAAATCTTGGTCTGTGCACACCTTGCAATATATTCTCTTCCATAGTTGACTCCCTTGTGGATAAATTTTCACTCCTTGCAACTATTCTCCAACTTATTTTGTCTCTCGTGACTGAAGTCACACCACTCCTCTTAATATTTCAAGTCTGAAAACTCTATCATGCACTCCTTGCAGATGCCAATGCACTCCTTGCATGCATTCAAGTTCTTGTTATCTCTTCTGATTTTTTGAATTGAAACAGACTTGGTCACGCACTCCTTGCAGACACTATGCACACCTTGCATTTTCTCAGTGAAGAGAAATAATTTAAAATTAGCTACCCTTCACAATGAATCATACATTCAATAATGCAAATGCGGTCATGGATACAAGAACAAGAAATAATAGAGAATTGAAAAATAACAGAAAGTCTACCATTCACTCATTCAGATAGACATGAAAACCACACACATTTGTAAGCATATTCCTCTGTTATATTCATTCAACTGAAACTTACACACATTCATACAATATCTCTCTGCATCTTCGAGTTCTTGGCTTACAATGGAAATCTATTCATTATATTCCACAGCCTCCAACAACCTCTACTAGGAAATATTACAAAGCTTTATACAAAGGGAATATCTCGAGCTCTTCCCTCCAACTAATCTATGCTATCCTATCAGAATTGAATGTTATTGACTACTTATCATTTATTACATTAAATATTGGGTCAGACAGACAAGAGAGCAAGCTCCAAATATGTATTGTGATCCATCCCATTAAAAAAAAATACATCTCCCCATCAATCTTACATGATGGATCAACCTTGGATCATAAAATATGTTCATTAATAAAAAATCTTTTTCAGATATTACATTAATACATTGATCTTTGAAATTCAAAAATGTTTCAAAATACGCGCTAGTGCGCCCAACTGTCTTCCGCTTGTGATTTGTAGGTGATGGTCCTGCATCATACTCCCTTGGATAAAAAAATTCATGGACTCTTGTCCATGAGATCCTACACCAATCTTCCATGGTTATGGATCTCTGCTTCACCAACCTAACTTGCATATTCTATTGGTCATCCTTTCCATTTCACCAAATATTCAAAATACGTTTTCCTTGTGGTATTCTTACCAACTCGTTGATCTATGATCTTTTCCATCTGCATCTTCTCTGCTATAGGCATTTTCTTTCTCCACTGGATCTCTCCTTGATCTCCTAAATATCTGGTTCTATATTCCCTCTACAGATATAGGTCTGCAATGTTGAATATAAGTGATATACCCACATCTTCTGGTAGCTCTAACTCATAAGCATTTTCACCAATCCTCCTCGGGATTTTACACGACCCTATATTTTTCAGTTTTATCTTTTTGTATGTTCCCCTCATGAATCTTTCCTTCCTTAGATGTGCTATAACTTGATATCCAACTTCAAATCCAAGCCTTCTCCTATGTTGATCATCTTTGTGCTTTTATTCATTGTTTCTCTTTTTCAACTGCTCTTTGATCTCATTATGAAGTTCTTGCATCTCTGCAGGGAAGTCTTCAGCTATGGCACTCCTAAAATCACTCTAATTCAGATCTCTCAATTCCTATACTCCTCTTGGATTCATTCCATACACGATTTAAAATGGACTCTTCCCAGTGCTTCTGTTCACTGAGTCATTATATGCAAACTCTGCTTGTGCTAGAATATGATCCCACAGACTATGGTGTTCAGTGACCAAACTCCTCAGCAAATATCCTAAGCTTCTATTCACCACTTCGGTTTCCATATGTCTATGGATGTTATGCAAAACTAAAAGATATCTCTATCCCCAATTTTTTCCACAATGTCCTCCATAAATGACCAAAAAATTTGGTATCCTTGTCTGAAACTATGCTCCTGGGCAATCCATGGAGTCTCACAACCTCTTTGAAAAAACAATTTGCAACATTTGTTACATCACTTGTATTATGGCATGGAATAAAGTGAGCCATCTTCAAAAATATGTCCACCACCACAAATATGAAATCACTTCCTCTTGGTGTCCTGCTAAATACCAGTATATCATCCATATATACAATCACGAATTTTTCAATGAAATCCTTCAACACTTCATTCATCAGCCTCATAAAAGTACTCAGGGAATTCATTAAGAAAAACGACATAACAAGTCATTCATACAACCCATCATTTGTCTTGAATGTTGTCTTCCACTCATCACCTTCCCTCATTCTTATCTGGTGATATCCACTTTTCAAATCTATTTTTGAAAAATAGTTTGCTCCACTTAAAGAATCCATCAAGTCATCCATCCTTGGTAATGGAAATATATATCTGATGGTGATCGTTTTTATGGCTCTCGAGTTTGTACACATTCTCCATCCTCCATCCTTCTTTGGACTTAATATAGTTGGCACTGCACATGGACTCAAGATTTCTCTAACCAATCCTTTGTCTAACAGTTCTTGAACCTGTCTTTTCATCTCTTCATTTTCTTGAGGTGTCAACCTGTATGCTTCTTTATTCGAAAGGCTTTCTCTTGGTATTAACTCAATGTGATGGTTGATACTTCTAATAGGTGGCTATGAGTTTGGAAACTCATCCACTACAATGTCATAAAAATTATCTAGTAGTTCCTGAACTTCCTCAGGAAAATATTCTATTTAAGTATTGGTAAGGATAACCCTCAGTTTCCTCACTAGAACAACCAACATCGATTGTTCCTTATTGACTTCCTTTAGGAGTTCCTTCCCACTCATGAGAAGTATGCTCACGCTAGCTTCATCCTTCACCTTCTTCTCTTCAATTGGCAGAAACATGTGTGTCCTACCATTATTCTCTAAGGTGTAAGTACTGCCATTATTCCTATCGTACTGCCACGTTATTCCCCAAATAACATGGAATACATCCATGGGAATCACATCACAAAAAATATCATCTCTATATCCTCCTATTTTAAATTCAACCAGGCATTGATGAGTGACTGTTACCTGATGACCTTTCTGCAACCATGACACCTTATATGGTGTCATGTGTGCAGTCGTCTCCAACTCTATCTTCTCCACCATCTTTGTGGATACTAAGTTTTCAATACTCCCATTGTCAATTATAACCTTTCAAACTCTATTCTTTGTTTTGCAAGCTATTCTGAACAAATAGTTCCTTTTTGTTGGTTTTTCAGTCTCTAGCTCTTTCTTCAAAAGAACCTCCTACATCAAGGATTTCCCATCCTCTACACCTTCTGCCTCAACATCTCATTTCTGCACTTCCGAAATGTGAGCTTCATCTCCTTTATTCCTCTCGAGACAATCCCAAGACATGTGCTCTGTTTTCCACAGGCATAACATCTCACTTCTCCTCCTCTACCTCTTCCTCTTCCTCTGGGAAAAGATTTTCTACCACCACTCTTCTTTCCTTGGGAACTTCCTCCTCTCTCAAAGTGACTATGTGGTTTCTCCACCTCATCCTTGGGCTTCTGTTCTTTCTCCTAGGCAACGCCTTTGCCTCTATTCAAGCTTCAACCTCTGTTTTGTTGACTCTGCTTTCTGGCCAAATTCTCTTTTTCTTTCAGCACAATTTGATATGCATCCTCCACTATCCTGACTATCGCCATGTTGATTTCATCCTGGATATCGTGTCTTAGGCCATTGATATACCTAGCAAGTTTTTCTTCATCTCTCTCTCTCTGTGTCCAACTCTAATGTTCAATTTGTAGAACTCCTTTGTGTACTCCTTCACAGTCAATCCTCTCTATCTCAGGTTCTGCATCCTCCTGAACAGACGTATCTGATTATCCTTGGGCATGAATTTCACCTTTATCTTGGCTACCATTTGATCCCAACTCTTGATCTTTTGGTTTCCTTTTCTCTTCCTGTTGTCCTGCAATTCATCCCAAGATAGTGTTGCATGTCATTTAAACCTAGTGATAACATGTCTAACCTTTTTCTCTTCTTTGACATCCTCATAGTCGAAATATTTGTCCATTGATCGTATCAAATCAAGCAATTATTTCATGTCTAAATTTACTTCATACATAGGGATGTCAATCTTTTCTCTGGCTTCCAATTTGACAACCACTTTCAGCAAGCATTCTTTTGCAGCATCCTCATCTACAACTTCTTCGAATTATACTTATTCAATTTATGCCTTGTTGATATCTCCAGCATCAGGTGCTCTCTTTTGTGATGTCTCCATGGAATCAAGCCTCACACTTAATTTTATCATCTCCCTTTCCATAGCTCTATGGGCTACTCGTGGCTCAACATGTCTTCTAGGAGGAATTGTGTTGATGCTTCTAATACCTCTCATCATTATCAATTTACTCCTCTCCCTACAAAATTCAATTTTGTCCTCGCTCTGATACCATTCCTGGCACAAACCCTCTTTCCTCCAAAGGGACGCATGACCTCCGGGTCTTGGATCATTTGAAATACTGAGTTAGAGGGACTCCTTGGGTCCCTGTGGGCACCAAAAACCACTCTACCCACACACACAGTTTTTCTCTCAAATGACCATGGCTATGACCACGGGCCTATCCTTTCACGAATCAGACTTCCAAGATATCCCAAATATTTCCCCCAACTTTTTTCGAAGTTCTCTTATCCGAGTTCTTGAACCTCTTCCATGTGTCTCCTCAGATCCATTGGTCCCACTATGGTTCAGACTTCGTGACCTTGTGAAAATCTATACCTTTCACCCATAAACCTTCAGGCTCCTGAATCCTGAACTACTTAATGTGTTGCCACGTTATCCCTTCGTGATCAATGACTAAGGTTGAATCGCAACTTCAGACTTCGCGATTCTTCTTTTGACAAGTCTCCAAACTTTCCAAACTCTGAAATGTCAAAATACCTTATCGTTATCCTTCGCATAGCTCTCCCATATTTGACGGCCTCGAATTGTTCATCTCCCTCCGAGGCGAATCTCGTCCACTAATTTCAGTGAAGGCTCTGGGGACTTCTCTCTTCAAACAATTTCCACTGCTCTCCCTCCTGAACTTTACTTCTTCTACCTTCTGTCGTTCCCCTGAACACTCTCTTTGACACTTAGTCAAAATCTTGATCTGTGCACACCTTGCAATAGATCCTCTTCCATAATCGACTCCCCTGTGGATAACTTTTCACTCCTTGAGACTGTTCTCCAACTGCTTCTGTCTCTCGTGACTGAATTCATCCCACTCCTCTTGAAGTTTCGAGTATGAAAACTCTATCATGAACTCCTTGCAGATGTCAATTCACTCCTTGCACGTAATCAAGTTCTTGTTATCTCTTCTGATTTTTTGAGTCAAAACAGATTCGGTCACGCACTCCTTTCGGACACTATGCACACCTTGCACTCACTCAGTGAAGAGAAACAATTTAAACTTAGATACCCTTCACAATGACTCATGCATTCAAAAATGCAAATGCAGTCATGGATACAAGAACAAAGAATAACATAGAATTGAAAAATAACAAAAATTCTACCATTCACTCATTCAAATAAACATGACAATCACACACATTTGGAACAATATTCCTCTTTTATATTCATTCAATTGAAACTTACATACATTCATACAATATCTCTCTACATCTCCGAGTTCTTGGCTTACACTAGTAATCTATTCATTAGATTTTACAGCCTCCAACAACCTATACTAGGCAATATTACAAAGATTTATACAAAGGGACACTCTCAAGATGTTCCCTCCAACTACTCTATGATATCCTATCAGAATTAAATGATATCGTCAACTTATCATTTATTACATTAAATATTGGGTCAGACAGACAAGAGCGCAAGCTCCAAATATTTACTGTGATCCATCTCATTAAAAAAAAATACATCTCCCCATTGATCTTACGCGATGGCTCAGACTATGATAATTAAATATGTTCAATAATCAAAAATCTTTGTCAGATATTACATTAATACATTGGTCTTTGAAATTCAAAAATGTTTCAAAATACACGCTAGTGCGCCGAACTGTCTTCCACTTGTGCTTTGCTAGCGATGCTTCGGCATCAGGTTGCATCCTAGGTGAGAACAAGATATCCCTCGTTAAAGGAATGAGATAATACTTGGCGATCCAAAGTTGATTTTGAGAACATTTGGGTGGTTTGATTGTGTTTCAATGAGGACAAATGACTTTTTTTATGGTTTCTAAGGTGAAGAGGCATTGTTCAAGGAAAGTGGTGTCTGGTAGCAGTTCACCTACTATTTGGAGATTTGTGATTTCACACTTAATGGGAAGGAATTATTCTACCCCATGGATGAGGTGGAAGGGTGTAAAACCTTGTTGATGTGTTTTCCTCACACCCATAAATTAGGTGATTGGGGTGCATACTTGAACCTATGTCTCTCTCAAATGGAGACTCCAATTTTGAAATTTTGAAAGTGTTAGATAATCTTCACCTATTGATAATGAATATTTGACATGTTTTTAAGACTTCATAATCAACTTCAATGGTGCATTTCTTATTCATGCAAGGCTAACGGGGATGGTTTCTGTTTTTAACAAAAGAGAAGGATAGATAAAGGATACCAAAAAGAAGGAAATTCCTTGTGTTCATTGGATAGTCATATGTGTGAGATTTATTTTAAATTTTATGGAATGAAAAATAGAGGTCATATTCCCAAGATATTTCCCATTTTCTCACATCCTATGAATTTCCACAACCTCCATTTCACCCTCCATATTCCTCAATTTTCACCCTTAACTCTCCATACTGAATCATTTTTCCATCTCTTACAATACTCCCATACTTAGTCAATTTTTTTCTTTTCTCCACATTACTCATATCTCCTCATATCTATTATATCACTCTATACTAATTATATCCTCCTCTATTTATATACCTCTATACTTAGTCAAGGTTTGGATCGTCTCTTGTGTGGATAACTTTTCACAACCCATTCCTTCGAACAACTCTACTTCCCAAAACTATGTCATTTTTACTAATCTCCAACACCTAGTTTATTTTCCATTTTTACTAAGTTCTACTTCCCAACACTAAGTCATTTTTACTAAGTTTTATGTGTAGATATTCCTCCATTTCCACGTTGTCCTATTTCTCTTCACAATCTAAACACTTATTCTCTCATTTATTTTTGTAAATTTTATCCCCCTTCCCTCTTTTTATTGGTATATCTAGAAACATGGAAGTGAAATGGACCTATATCTAAGTGACACTTGGATGGTATGGGTTCGTGTTAGCCCTTGACCATTTTTTGGAGAACTTGGGTCACATTTGACCAATTTTGGGACTTTGACAAACTGATCGAAGGCAGAGTGCAAGGCGAAGCGGAGATCGTGGGATCTTGGCCCCTTCTTAGGGAATTTTTGGGTTTAGGGATTATGTAATGGGTATGGGATGTCAGCCCATGGGTTTACCCATATTTAGGCCCATTTTCTAATGTATAAATAGAAATCTAGGCATTGTAAGTAAGGGGGTGCTAAGCTTAATCAGGCAAATATGCTAAGTTCTAGAGTTTGATCTATGTGATTGCAAAGGATTTGTGCTTACTGTGTATTAAGAACTTGTGGAGCTAAGTGCAAGTGATTTTAAGAGGCTTGTGGGCATCTTGTAAGAAGGCTTTGTGCTTAAACCTAGCTCGAGGAAGGAGGATCTGGCGAGGTGCACGCAGATCTCTTGTCCTATGAGGAGTAGGTTCTGGTGGCTCTGTGCTTGTAGAATATTGAGAGAAGATAATAAAGAAGAGAATAGTTGGTGGATGTAGCCCCATACTGGGGTGAACCACATATATCCTATGTTGTGGTTGCTTTGTGCATTATAGTTGTTGATGTGATGTATGCTTCATGCAATGATATATGTTAGATGCATCTGATATTATAGCTTAGTTCTTAGTAATGCGAATGAATGCTAGATCTGATCTATTTCTATGTGCTAAGTGATGGATGTATTAGATCTTGTGGGATGTTGTGCTATTCTATAATTAGGATTTGAATTTTCAATGTAAATAAGGGTTAATTGCTAATGAATGTTGATTGCTAAGTGCTCTGTTAAGATATTTTAATAACAAATCTATGTCCTAGCTAGGTTGTAGACATCTGAGTCCTCCAACCACCCCTTATTTTACCTCGCGTGAGGCTTCATATGCTTTAGAGGTGTTTCCAAAAGGGGAGGTAGTTAGGGTTTTATTGGTATGATGCTGAAACATTGAACCCTGGGTCTACCCTATGCCAACAAATGGTTTCACTGCTGGGACCTAAAACTGTGATTGCTAGGAACTGAAGAAAAGAGAAATATCTGTGCATAGATCTACTGCCCTAGTGCACAATATTCTACTTGACTTGCAAAGATTTGTGCTAAGAAGAGAAGTCTGATCTGAAGAAAAGAGGTAATATCTTGAAGCTTTGTGCTCTAATAAAGGTAAGATAAGTGAATTTTTTTATTTTGAAAGAATGTATCTAGATATGTTTAATAGATTTGGTCCTATTGTGAAAACTAGGGTACAACTAGAAGAAAGAATATTTGATATGAATAGATCTAATAGAAATAGTGAAATATATGTTATTCCTATGCATAGAAAGAATTGTTGGACTAACAAATGGATGCAAGATCCTAGAAATAATTTTTTTCAGACCCACCACTGTGATCCCAGTGCACAATACAGGAAAGGTTAGGGGTCATTTAAAATAAAGAGAGGTTTAACTCTTTGCTATAATTGTAGAAGACCAAGACATATTGCTAACGAATTCCCTGGTAGATGTCCTATTTGCCTTTGTTGTAAGGCTATTGGACATGAAGTTTTGTATTTCCCTAGAATGATTGCCAAAGTTGAAAACATGAATATGAGACAAGAAAACTATGAGACAGGCCAAGAAACCAAGGATAAGATAGAACCCAAGAAAGAATTAGAGACTGTATTATTACAGATAAAAGAAACACTGAACGATCACAGAGATATCAACTTATCAAATATCTTAAAAGAGAAGGAGCGCATAGAAACAAGAATAGGAGACTTCGACATAGACTGTGTCCTGGATGAGGAAACATAAGTAAATATCATGACAGAAAGAACTTGGGAAATTTTGGGAAAGCCCACTATGGTTCCTTCATTTAGAGGAATATGATTATTTAGAGGAAAGATGATAACCTTATGTGGAAGACTTACCTATAAATCTATGAGTGCTCATGGAACTTCGACAGAAGAAGAATTTGAGATCGTTAAATTTCTTGAGAACAACGCCCCATTTTCTATTTTTCTAGGAAAAACATGGATTGAGAAAGATCGGATATGAAGGAAACAAGAAGAGGAGGATGTAGAACAGAAAAAGAAAGAACTAAAAGATTTCATAGATAGGAGAATAACACACTTACTGAAAGAACAAGAGGACTAGTCGAAGCTATTAAAGACCAAAGATCTGGTTGTCAAAGTTGAAAGAACACAGGACAACTTAGAACACCTATATGTACAAGAGAGTAGAGAACCTACCCAAAAAAGAGAAGAAGTATTACCCTCAAACCCTATAGAATACCCTCAACAGTGTGAACTTACCATGCTAGGAGGAGATAAGAACGATAATGGAAAGATGAAACTAGTGACCTAGATTTTAGGAAAGAAATCTAGAAAGCTCAGCAAAAAGAAAGCAAAGTTAGAAAAGTTACAAGAAATTCTAGGGAGGACTCCGCAGAAAGAAGGTTTGCAGAATTGGAATTTCACCAGGATATCAAAACATCAAATATTGGCACTTCTCCACGGTGAATCAATATGACCATTGGAGGCGTCCTGACCGTTAGAACGATACTCCATAATGGCTAGAAACACAGTTATTCCTGGAATGTTCACCACTGGACCATTGGGACTGCGCCATAACGGATGGAATAGCATTGATTGAGGCATTCCTTCCCATTGGTAGAGTCTGTTACGACGTTGTCTATTTATATTTTCTAGCATTGCACTGAGAACACTTGTTCCAATTTTGATTATCCGAGCCCACATAGAACTAGTCACTTTCATGCAATAATGATTGAGACCTCGCCATCCATTTTGTTGCATTGAGTGTTGTTCACCGACCTGAGATATCAGATACCGAGTGTGCATGTCGAACAAAATTAGTGAAGTATAAAAATATGTCAAAGAGATCCTAATAGACCTCATGGCCGAGAAGGTGATTTCCGTAGGCATCCAAGCCTCGTCGACGAGAGGAGTGCAAGCATCCCTGGCGAATTCTCATGGATCTGGACCATCCTGAGCTGCAACAAAGAAACGAACGAAGCATCGTGATGACTTAGTGAATGTGAAGCTCATCCCATCTATTCTACTCATCTACATCCCACATCTAGATGGCGTGGTGGGTCATGATAGTGTCCTGAGGGACTTCGACTACACAGTCATCACTGTGTACCTCCCAAATGGGATATGCGCAGTCAGACTGTAATTGGGGAGGATTTTGTTTTTGAAGATCAGTGGCTATAACCTAGGATACCGCAAGATCTATGGCATGCTCACACCATACAATTATTTGACCAAGACAAAGGGGAAGAGGTTGAAGATCATCCCCTAGCCATGGACCATGGACATCGTGAGGTCCAATATCCTGAAAGTGATGAAGATACCACACTTCGGAAGACATAAGGAGGTTAACAAGTGCGTTAAGATCCTCCTGTCATGCTTCCATGGTGGTTATACATGGTTGGACAGGTGTATCACTGTCAATCTGGTGTTGATCCATAGGATCACCAGACTAAGCATGCAAGGACCAAACCCACAAGAATTATATCTAGAAAAGGCTGGAGAGCGCGCCTTGGCATAGAGAATCAAAGACACCTATGGTGATGTAGAAAAAGGGAAGAGGGGCTACAAGGTCGCCTCCATCCAAAATGGTGCAGTGCGTCTAGCTTGCCAGTTGATTGCTGGTAATCTAGTAATGAAGAAGAGACCCACGCAGGTCACAGGGTTTGTCATTGACCTAGACAAAAAATGCATGGAAGGGATACAAATGAATTGGGCGAGCTTCCTCGTCAACCAATTAGAGAAATATTGTCGCAAAGCTCAAGATCAGGGCTACGAGTTCTGTTTTAGTTGGTTGTTGACCCTCATCACCTTCATAGCTTGGGAGATGCTGGAAAGTGTGACCTTCCCTAAGATTGAGCCATCATAACCCTTATCCATGAAGTTCACCATGCTCTGGTATTTGAGCGACATGGATAAACAATGGCAGTCTAACATGGTGTTCCACACCTATTAAATATAGTTGAAGAGGGCTATTAAGTCTTCCCCTCACATGAAACTGAATACACTGCACATATTTAAACCATTTGTTAAGTTCCATGCAGATAGACATTTTATTTATATCACTGCGCGAGGAGACGAAAATAAAGAAGAGCTCCAATCTTACTACAAGCTCATTGAGGAGGAAATGGAAGAAATAACTAAGGAGTGGCCCATAGAACTCCTTTTTCCAGTCAACCAGGCAGAACTATCCAACCCTGACCTGATCGTAAGTCCTCTAGACACTCATGAAGACTATGATGCACCCAACAGTAGCAGAAGGAAGAAAAAGGAAGAAGTACAAAATTTGAACAACGCATCATAAGAGAATTCTTCAGACTCACCAGGAGGGGGAGGTGATGACGAAGTAGACAAAGAAGAATACAAAGGATAAGAATATGAGTAGAAACAAGGCAAAGTAACACCACCTATAGAACCTATTGAAAAAGTTGAGACCTCCAAGAAAAGAAAGGTTCCCCCCATGAAACCTACATGGAGGAAGAAGTCTAAATCTACTAAACCACAGATGCAGATTATTCTCATGATGGATGACATAGATTTCATATTCGTTGTTGTCTCTAATACCTCAGAAGATATATTGTATCATAATGAATTCAAACAAGAGACCATGTATGAAATAATTGAAGCAGAGTTGAAAGGGGTACAGCAAGCCCTCCACTCTAGCCATGCAGTGTCTACTACGCCGCCACCATCCGAAGGAAAAAATTTGAGAGACGAACCTGCCCAACTCCTCCAAATAGTTGATGCAATCCAAGCTCGCCTTCATCGTGTTCAATAAGAAAACGAGTAGGCCACAGAGGCCTTAAAGAAAGAAAAAGAGGAAGCTAGAGAACAACGTCGAGTTGCGCAACAAGAAAGAGATGACATCAAATCCAAGTTTGTAGAGGATAGAGGGAAGATCCAGAAGGAGAAGGAATAGATGCTCACAGAGAAAATTGGAGTTAAAGAAGCAGTCATTAGAGAACTTCGCTTTGTGACGAGATTATAATAGATGGAAGAGGACCTAGTAGAAGGACAAGTAGGGAAGCTTGTCGAAGCCATTCAAAAACTCCAATAGAGGATAGCCAAACTAGAGTTACAAGTAGTGCCAAGTGCATTGCAGGAAGTGCGAGATCTAAGAGAAGAAACTGCGAGGAGCACAGTTGAGAGAATCAAGGAATTAGCCTTAGAATGAAAAAAACTTAGTAGTCGAAGTGCGCAGACCTACGAATGCCTTGCAGAGGACCCTGAGCTTAGGACACTGGAGTCATAGCTCCACGAGGAAAAACAACAAGAAGAAACAATGCAAGTGCAGTTGAAGCTACTATCACCGGTTGAGAGGATGAAAAGAGCCCAAGAACAACGCATGGTTCAACAACAAGCCCATGCCATTCAGAGTAAGGTAATGGAATATACCCAACAACTCCAACCAGTGGAGGATGTAGCTTGCATACTTTTTGAGGATATTGAAGGACAAGGTGCATAGCTAGAACAAGTCAACTCGGTTGAACGACAATTGGAAGGACCTATGATGGAAAAGGTTATTCAAGAGTTCCTCGAGCAGGAGGCTCTGGAAAATCAATAGGTCGAAGCAGCTCTAGCCAAGCTCGAGACATTTGAGGTAGAGTTACTGAGATCAGAGTGACCTGGGACGAGTCAGAGGTGTGTGTTGGGGGCTTGTTGTCCCTTGACCAATTTTTGGATAACTTGGGTCACGTTTGACCAATTTTGGGACTTCAATAGGCTGATCGAAGGCGGAGCGCAAGGCAAAGTGAAGATCGTGGGATCTCAGCCCCTTCTTAGGTCATTTTTTGGTTTAGGGTTTATGTAACGGGTATGGTATCTCGACCCATAGGTTTACCCATGTTTAGGCCCATTTTGTAATGTATAAATAGAAATATAGGTGATTTAGTAAGGGGGTGGTAAGGGTAATTAGGAAAATATGCTAAGTGCTAGAGTTTGATCTATGTGATTGCAAAGGCTTTGTGCTTAGTGTGTGTTAAGAACTTGTAGAGATGAGTGCAAGTGATTGTAAGAGGCTTGTGTGCAACTTGTAAGAAGGATTTGTGCTTAAACCTAGCTCAGGGAAGGAGGATCTGGAAAGGTGTGCGTAGATCTCTTGTCCTATGCAAAGTAGGTTTTGGTGGCTATGTTCTTGTAGAATATTGAGAGAAGATAATAAACAAGATAAGTGTTGGTGGATATAGCCCCATACTGGGGTGAATCACGTATATCCTATGTTGTGGCTTCTTTGTGCATTATAGTCGTTGATGTGATGTATTATTAGTGCAATGATATATGTTAGATGCATCTGATATTATAGCTTAGTGCTTAGTAATGTGAATGAATGCTAGATATAATCTATTTCTATGTGTTAAGTGATGGATGAATTATATCTTGTTGGATGTTGTGCTATTATGTAATTAGGATTTGTATTTGCGATGTAAATAAGGGTGAATTTCTAATGAATGTTGACTGCTAAGTGCTCTGTTAAGGTATTGTAATCACATATCTGTGTCCCAACTAGGTTGCAGACATTTGATTCCTGCAACCACCCCTGCTTCTACCTCGGGTGAGACTTCATCTGCTTTGTAGGTGTTGCCGAAAGGGCCGGTAGTTAGGGTTTTTTTGGTGTGTTACTGAATCGTTAAACCTTGGGTCTAACCCTGTGCCAAAAATTGGGCATATATTACTCAACAATGACTATGCATGATGACTAGGGAATGAGGTGACAACCAAAAGCTATACTATGAATAAACTATGTAGGGTTCCATGGATCTCTCTACTTCAAAAAAAATTGATTTGGGGATGCCATGTGCTTATAAACATGATATGAGGATCCTCCCACAATGCATGTGCGATATATAAGGTGGATTTTAAAATCAAGGGCCCGGGATTCACAAAGATAATAGATCAATTATTGTTGAGTGCCTATCTTTCAAAGGCCATAAATTGAGTTACTGATGTCCAAATTGAGAAAATGAGAGACTTTTGGAAATATAGAGACATGAATAACAACCTAGAAATCGTTTCCATGCATGGAATAATATTTGTCATGCCATAAAAATTAAAATATAGTCATGACTATTTCTGGTTTGGAAACAAATTATTTTTTGGAAAATGGTTTATTAAAAGAAATTTATGAACTTCTAAAGTGGGTCCCATTTAGGGGCACGAATATCTAAGTTCACATGTACCAAGCGACCTAATATTTCATTGCAAAAAAGAGAAAATTCCCTACCATAATCAAGTTCAAAGAATATGAAGAGAATATTATAAAGGAAGGTGAAATATTTTCACCTCTGTGTGAAGTAGAACATAACAATCCCACCATTAAAAGAGTGCATCGAAGAGTGGATCAAGATTTCACTGAAATAGATAACTGATCCAATAAACAAATGAACTAAAATAATCAAGTTACAATTATATATAGGCTCAAAAAAGACACAAAAGGGACATCCATTCACCATTACACTTCTGTGAGTACACTCTTTTCAAAGCATTTCCCTTATTTCTTCCCAATATTTGATCGTCCAGCTCTATTGGTTTATTTTGTACTAGTAAAGTCTATCCCTGATTCATTTTTCTCTTTTTCTTCTAGGTTACCTCTGCTATATATGGTCCATGGGAGCCCCATCCCATTCCATTTGCAAGAGCACATTCATTTTATTGTTTAAGTATTTTGTTGTGCTTTAGGAAAAAAAAATTATTCAAACTTGAACAATCTATGTGTAATATTCCTTTGAACACTCCCATAAAGAGATAGTCCAGGAGTTCATAACTTTTCTTATTTATGAATTTTATATAAGCATGAGATATTGAGTGTGTTTCTCTTGTGCATCTTATGATATTAAATGAATTAAATTATTTAAATCTCTATGATTTTGGAACACCAATCTATTTTCTTTCTTGTGAGTTCTATTTTGAATGTTTTTTCCTCATTGCTCAAATGAATGGATTTGATGGAATGGATATATATTTTCTATATATTTTAAGTGAGGTTATTTTTTTTCTTTTATAATTTATCATTTGTGATTTTGGTTGTTTCACCACCCAGCCCACTCTCATGTGTAGATGATATGAATATTTAATCTATTGAATACGTGAATTTAAAATCTAAGTGAGAAAGGGGACTATGACCTATTTAAAAACGTATAGGGGATATTAACAACTTCATTAAGAATGCCATAGGAGGTTGAATCTTGTCCCTGATAGGAAAATAGATCATCATTTTTGGAAAATACATTGGGGAAAAAGATTCATTTTTAGGAAATTTGATACTTTTTTATAGGAATTAGATATTATTGAAAAACTAGAAGTTGTATGGTTCAAGTCTTGGAAAGAGATATAGAAATATTTCTATCTGAATGGTTTAAGATGAACCAGGTTCTTGAAAACCTTGTTCAAGGAACATCATATGGCCTTGAATATATACTATTGAAGTTTTAGGTACAATTTGGTTATGCTAATTCTTAGAGAATAAAAAAAACATACAATATCCGAGAGGATAAGCTCCCTTGCAACTCCATTATTAAAATTATGGATTTTTAAGAAATATGCCCCGATGACTCCACTAAAAAGATTTTTGAATTACAAGAAGATATATATGGAAACTATACCAAATAGTTTATTTCATGTCATGGTGATATTTTTACTTCCCCACCAAGACCAACAAAAGTTCATCAAGCTACAATAAAGGGAGACGGTTCTTAAAGAAATAAAGGGTTGCACAGAGGCCCCCTCAGTTCGCAAGGAGAGGTTAATCTCATGCCAAATATTTCCATGGACAAGTTTCTCATGTTCTTTATAAATACTTCAAAGGATGTCGAGAAGCATTTGGTTAAGTTTGATCATGTTTGTGATATTTATAATGTAAATGAATATGACGTTTTTACTGATTATTTATATTAACTCTAAATGGAAATGGTATTGAATGCTTTTATTCATTGATACCTAGAACAATCACTATTTGGTATGTATTAGAAAATTTATTTGTTGAGAAATATTTCTCGAGGAAGGATACATATTATCTTTTCTTTAAACTGGCTGAAATATGGATGAATAAAATAGAGATAGTTAAAAAATTCACTTTTATATTTATGAAAGGCCTTCATGATATTCCTCATGAAATGTTTCCAAATGATTTCATCATTTTTATTTGGTAGGAAAATTATTTTCCCATGAATCTGAGATTTTTATTGAAGAAAAAAGGAAAGTCCAGTTGGAAAGTGTTAAATCAATGAGCTCAAGTCATTGAAGAAAATATTCATGAAAGATATGTTGATCTCTTAAACTTTCCAATATAGTTCCAAGAAACCGAATAAAAGGATTTAGAAGAAAAATATAATTAAATATGTCAAAATTTATTTGCATCGGATTATGTTCCTGAATTTGAAAATGAGAACCCTATTGTCTCACTTCAAGAGAAATACTATCTTACACATGCTCCATTGGAGGGAAATTGTTACCTCTCATATTATCAATCTGAGAGTAATGTTGGAAATGAGTTTAAGGATGGATTTGATGAACATCCACTAGATACACATGAATATTTGATTCAATATGGTCATGGCTAAAATATTACAGTGGGCTCTCAATGGTCACAATTGGTTTATACAAAGCCGAATGATGAAGTTAGCATGGGATAAATAAAAGCGACAATAAAAGTTATCACTTTATATTCAACTTTAAAGCTGTTGATTTCTCTTCTGGCATAGAGTTTAATGAAGAAGATATATTCCAAACATAAAAAGAAAAAGGGCATTTACAACAAGAGGAAAGGGTGGTACATTTTATTTTTGAGGAAAATGAGATTGTTGGTGAACAAAAATACATAGCCCTATAGTTCTCCACATATGTTCAACAACAATTTATTTTTGTAGCCTTACAATGTCGGGATGATCATTGTATGATGAATAATGTCTTTGGAACATGGCCAATGAACAATAACTCTTAGTCATGGATGGGAGTAAGAATACAAGTTTGTTACGTACAACTTTGTGACATCCCTGACCACCCAGGTCTGGCTATGCTACTCCAGATAACACTTTAATACCAGTTTGTAACATCCTCGACCACCACATAGGCCGGGAAACGCCACTTATTAAGCATCTCTGATACCAATTTGTAATGTCCCCGACCATCAAACCTCTACCGAACAATGCTACCTAATGACTGTATCTTTGCTACATCCCCGACCATAGACCAACAAGCCAGACCATGCCACCAAAATAAACTTTCATTCTTTGATACCAATTTGTAACATCCCCGACCATCAAACCTCTGTCATGAAATGCTACCTAATGATTGTATCTTTGCTACATCTCCGACCATATACCAATAGGTTGGACCATGCTACCAAAAGAAAATTTCATTCTATGACGACCCCAACATTAATCTACTAGGCTATGCCACACAAAGATACTTGCGAAAACATCATACACCTCTAGGACACCTAAACTAGGAAATGATACCTAGTAGAAATAAAAATTTCCATCTGCATATATATATATATATATATATATATATATATATAACATAAACATACAATGTATTCTACTAATACACATATTAATGTAGAAATAGCAATAAGCCTACACATACAACATATATAGGCATTACTCATCAATTATAACACATGTACAAATACACAACATCTAAATGAACATATAATTGGTACTTATATTTTAATATAATTCCACCAACTGTGTGCATACCTTCCACGATCCTCCCATTTATATACCACGTTGCTCATCACTATCAACAGTGGATCACCCCCGAGCTGGGACTATACTCCATCGGGAAAGGGATTCCTAGGATAGGCAAGGACAAAAAGAAGTTGCACTATTCTATAAGAATGATTTCCTCCAAGGATCCACTTACACCCACAACTCACAGACTCTCATTCCCCCACATGCCTGTCCCACCGCAGGAGTGTACACCTTCACTATCCAACAGTCCATCGACTGCTACACCTCCCCTTCCTTGGGTTTCAACAATAGGATGGATCAGGAATTCTTAGATCTTTGTAGCTGCTACTAGAATTCCTCCAGAAGAAATCACTTCCTCAATAAAATCTCTCACCTAAAGAGAGTTTCTCACATACCTAACAACCTATTTCTTCTATCCATGGGCCTCGCAACCCGCTTCTTCACTCCCACTCCTCAACACACGAGCATGATGATGACTTCAACAGAAACTAGACATGGAGGACAATAATGAAAGAATAATACATAGGCAACCCGCATGTTATAAATGTCACAAGGGTAACCATTCGGGTTTGTAGCAGAGGTTTGAGTGTCTTAGAATTTGACAATGGAGGGTTGGATCACTGCATACTTTCTTAGTGTATCCGTGAGTTGAGGTAAGGGATGGATATCCTGGTCCGAATGGTGATAATGGTGAGAACCCCTCCCTAAATATTCATGCGTCTTGGATGACACTTGGCTATTCAGGATCATGTTCCTCTCCACTTTGAACTCATTCCCCTCCCTAATGGAACTTAGGATAAATTAGAATCCTATTTACAACCTTTAGAATAATAATTATATATTATTTCTTGGGTTTAAGCTCTTAAAATTATCCCCTTTTACCCATCTTCTTAGCCCCCTCCCTTACCCAGGCTAGTGGAGCTTAGGCCCCCATTCTCTTTCTTCATGGTTGGTCTACACGCAACGATGTATAATTTTTATTAATGATCTACATAATTACATATAAAAAACAAGCTCATGGCATTAGCATCCTAGGATCTCTAGCCTAATCATCACATAATCCTCCTAGCTTATTATAACTCGAATCAACAACCTAACAAACATGTTTAAAATTCATAATTACAACTGGGGTTCTATCTAGGGATATTACAATCCCCTCCCCTTATTTTTGCATTTTCCTTAGTGCAACTTGTTTATACATATACAATTCAAAAATTCTTCAAAAATATCCAAGCTTTAGCTATTAGAAGCCTATTATCCACTTGATGCTCTACTTTCAAGCACCAATTATGGCGTTCATACTATAGCTTAAATTCAATTTCTCTATTCCATAGAGATTATTCAGGAAAGTATTCAACTCATTGTTCCTTATTACATGCTTCAATTAAACCTCATTAAAAGCATTGACTGGTTGTAGATCCAGGACGTTCCACCCAACCTTAGATCTCACTGTTGATAAACTCTTAGAAGGGGCTATGATTCCATAGATGTAAAAACTCTTCTCATACACCTATTCATTCGAAAGAAACATTAGAACATACATGCAATATATATACCATAAATTCTAATAACATTATAACCTGCATATAAGATACACAACATACAATGAATAGAGAATTTATACTTATCTTTTGATTGAGAAGACCTTCTACCCCTGAGCAAGGATATGATTCCATCATCGCAATGGATTCCCAAGATAGCCACGGTCCACAATCCATGTAAACATGGTCTAGGTGAAGGTACCAAACCTCAACAACACTCCAACCAATTGTCTCTCATTCCCCACATGACTATACAACCCAAGGTAGTATGCACTTTCCTTCCAGGGATCCAACACAGGTTGGACATGAAGTCTTAGAGCACTGTGGCTCCAAGAGTTCCAACTGCCCTCGGAGGTCTCCAGGTACTCTCTAGGCCTTAAATAGGGGAACCTATCCCCACACTTCTCCCTCCATGGCTCCAACCTTCTCCAAGGAAAACCAAGGAGAAGTGTACACACACCCAGATCCACCGGTGATCCATAGGGTAAGATTCATTGTCTCCAATCAACATCTTCCCCGAGCTACTCTTTGTAGTCAACATTCCAACTTTAATCAATATCATCTCATCTGCATCACCCACATGCAGTTATCATGAGAGATCATAAAAGAATTCATTTAGGAACTCAAACTTGGTTTAAAAAAGGAATTCAACTTTTCCCCAAAATATGAGAATCTATTTCATAGTTCTTCTTGTCTCTTTCCATATCAGGAGTGCAACCTTCCTGGTGGTTTTCCACAAGAACCAAACTACATACCATTTTTTCCTGCAATGCTTCCTCTTGCATACAACCAACAATTGTTAGTATCTCATGTACATCATAATTCAATTGTAATATGTACAAAACTATATGAATTGATCTTAGAATTCCCTACACCTAGCAATTCAATCATAATTACCAAAAAAATTAATAAAATAAAATGACTCATCATTCTATGCATATGCATGTTCATAATTAATATATGTAAGTTCATTACTTCTTTTTCTGAACAAGAATTTTTTTGTAGTCAGTATTCATGTGACTACTTGACTTGCAACTTTCCTATTGCAATGTCTAACAACTCCTGAAATGTCCTCAACTTCATGAGTTAACAACATTTTAGCTGGTAGTAAAAATTATTTCCATTCAATAATATATATGAATGTACTTACAAAACACATTCAACAATTTCATTTTGGTATATAATTCTATCACTTACTATGCATGAGTGCAATTCTCAATGCATACTTATTCAATGCACCTTGCATTGAATTACATAATGCTCAGTCATGTATCTCACCATCCATAAGTTGGAATTTTGACCAATGTCTTGACACATTCTCCACACACTTTTTATTGTATTCCCAATTAATTGGATACCTTCCTTTTCAACTTAAACACTACACCAAGAATATAATTTTGTGGTCTTCATTAGTGTTAGAAAAAATGTTGCAGCCCAAGTTTTATTTAAGGATAGGAAAATTTTGGTACCTGTGTGGTTCATAACCTTTCCATATCCATAATTTGCCATATCCAACCATGTCCTGGTCTCATACATGACTGGATTTACTATCATTCATTCCTATAACAAGTTATTATCTTTTATTTCTTTGGTTATTACCTCATAACCAAATTAACATGACATTCTACTATGTCAATGTGCGCATTCAAAAGTTAAAAATCTTTGATAACTACCACATGCATCTATCCTTTACCACGTCTAGTGGTATCTTATTCATGTTAATACATTCAATAATATTATCCCGTGTATCATAAAACTTCAATCAGGGAAAATTCTTACCTGAATTTCCCTTTGGAAATTATGTAACATAATTTCAAAAGAGAATACTTACCTGCATAGCTGGCATTAAACGAATTTGATGTTACATGATTAGTTGATGATAGTAGAAAATTTCATGTTTATTTTATCAGACTTATAACCAACACTTTAGCTTTATGTTGCTTCCTTCCATATGCAACAACATCATCAACAACACTTTGCAAACATGCAAATACTTTTTTTTCTTTAGTTGTCCCAACAAGCCATAACATACTTGCTGCCACAGAAATTGCAGCAATTTATTTCTCCCTATAAAATTTTTCCTTGCTGATCCCAAAAGTCTTTAATTCTTCCTGGATTCTTGAATATTCTTGTGCTCTCATTGTAGCCACTATACATGATAATTTCTATCTTGAGCACTTTCTATCCAATAACCCTTGGCTACCCTTTGCATTTGTAGCCAATACCCAGCTGATATTAACCTTCAACTTTCATTTATTCCTTGGATCCTACTATCCTAACTCATATTTGGATGAATTATAATTACAAACATGATATATTATATACTTTGGATCTTCAATATCCAGTTACTCTTCGGAATTGAACTCCTTCAGCCCTTTCCTAATTGAACACTTTAGTACTTGAGGTTTTCTTGTACTCTTCTCTTATCTTTGCCAACTAGCCTCAAACTTGATTTACCTAGCCAATCTCTAGCATACTGTAAGGATGCACATATTTGTTGGACCTGGGTTATGGAAGAAAGAGAAGATAAAGGAAGAAAAGGAAAAATGAGAACTGCGAGGAATACACAGTGATTGTTACTGGGTCGAAGTAATAAAAAAAGAAGAAAAGATGGAGTGAAGTAAGAGAAAGAAAGACGTTGGATGTGGAGATCGAGGATGACAGATCAACAAGTAAGATGGATTGTGGACAACTCAGCAAGTGGGAAAATCTACCATTGGATGCTTTGGAGCACCGAGTGAGAAGTAAGGAAGGAAAGGCAAGTGAAGTCATGAAAATGCAGGTCAAGTTGACCTAGGGTCTTAGACACCTAGGGTTTTCGTATATAGGGTTTTGACATTTAGGTCTCAGCCTAAGGCCATCGGGGAGATATTGTAATGTATAAATAGAGGTCTAAAGCACCTGGGATGGGTTGTTGGTTGTTGTTGTTTTTGTTGGTACTAAGTTGGTTGAGGATTCATTACTATTGTTTGAGAGAGAAATGTTGAGTGCAGAGCTGTCTGGTATTGTAAGATCTTCAACTAGGTGCGAAGATCAGTCCTACAGATGGGTGTGCAGGAAGAGGAGAGATAGTGAAGAGAAGAAATAAGATTTGTTAGCTGAGAGCATAGACAAGAATTGTATTCTTGATCTTAATATATTATAAATAACAGTTCCATGGACGTAGCCCTAGAGAAAGGGTGAAACACGTATATCTTGTGTTGTCTGTGTGATTGATGCTCTATTCTTTGTCATTTGATATACTGCTATTTTCATTACTGTATCAGATTTGATAGACAGTTGTGCAGAGCAGATCTGAACTGGTAAGTGATATATAAATGTTGTATTGATCTTGTATTAGATCCACTTGGTGTTTCCTTTGGTTGTATACATATATGTCCTACAAACCCCCCATAGCTACTTCGGGTGAGACTGCATCTACCTGACAAGTGTTGCTGAAAGGGCCAATAAATAGGGCTTGTTGGTGCACTCTTGGAGTTGAGCCTTGGGTATACCCCTGTGCCAACAAATAGTTGTTGTCAGGACATGAATCTTCTTGAGGGAATGTCAAGGTGGTTTCCATCAAAGACATAGATTCAGAAGTGGATAGAGGATCAATAAAAGGACTTCGGTAAAGTGGAGAACAAAAACCCTAATCTTAGTACAAAAGATTGGCTGGAAAGATATAGCTTTACTGATATACATGAGATTTTATTTGGAGGAATCCATAGAGAGTTATACGAGTGGCTAGCTAGGTTAGCAGATACCCAATTTGAGATCAGATCTAGGGAGGTAGATCACTAGTTTGATAGTACCATTGGAGGGTATATCACTGAGTTTGTTGTTGATAGAGTAGAATCGTATATCCAGGCAGAGAGATATTTCTTTAAGGGACCTAGAGGAAAAATTTTACATTTTCTGAAGCTGAAGATCAAGATGCTATTGCATGAGAAGAACATATTGAATATACAGTAGTCTGCTGGATTGAAGAGTTAATGTTCAAGAACTCATAAAATGATAGTGACACAAAGCCTGGACATATGGGTAGTGGGAGAGTGTTTAGATAAGTTCCTCTTGCGAACCTATTTAAGAAGAACTACAGGGATGAGGGTTTCTATAGTGGAGAAGAGGTAGATCTAACAGATGAGGAGCATTCAGAGTCCGTTGGGCCAGAGTAAGGGAAAGATGAAGAACCTCGTCGGGAAAAGCAGAAGCTTTAGGAACTGCACATATTGTTGAATTAAGTATTATTACTCCTCCCGTTGATTAAAAAACATTAAGAAATTAGATTAATCAGAGTCACTCGAGCATTCAGAGCACTGTCACTAGTATCCCAACACCTACTCAGTCATGAAACCTAGGAAGATATATGGCAGATGAGATGAGGTTACCCACCTTAAAAGGAGATGGATCTGAAGATCCTGATCAACATTGGTTTCTATGCAAAGTTGTATGGAGCATTAAGAACATCACCGACGAAGTTGTCAAATGAGCTTAGTTTAGTGTTACCCTGAGAGACTGCGCACTGAGCTGGTACATGAAGTTTGTTAAGGGAATTTCCCAGCCTAAACCATTGAATGAGATCAAGAAGATGTTGATTACAGAGTTTAAGAAACCCAAGTCGGAGTCACAGTGCATTATATAACCAAAATAAATCAAGCAACGAATAGCTAAACTCGTATGGGAGTTCGATCAGAGGTTTAAAACCTTGACAGGCCACTTGAGTTTCCAGATCCCATATGAGCAGAACAAGGAATGGTTCATTTCTTCTCTCTTACCACACATCAGAGTTCCTCTGATGCAATAGAATATTTCTTCATAGGCTGAGGCACTGGAGATCTCCATGAATCTAGAATTAACCCCTATGGGAGAATCCAACTCAAGTATAAGTCAAATCTTGAGTCAACTAACTAGTTTGTCTCTGTAGGTCGAAGATATGAAGAAATACAAGGAAAAATACAAAAGGGAAGATATATTTTGTTTCAGATGCAAATTAGAAGGCCATTACAAGGAGCATTATCCCCTATTCCATGAATACTTGGCCTTCGGACCTCCGATCCCTTTGAAGCAAGTAACCCTACCTTGGTGTGAGGTATGTAGAAATGGATATTGCCCTGGTGAATGATATTAAATGCAAAAATATTTTCAAACACCCACAAAATTGTATTGCACATTCTGTAAGTCCATGGGGCATGATGATAGGGATTGTAGGGCTTACAAAATCATGCACAAAAGTTCAAGGTATATATACAAAATTCAAGGCGAAGTACAACAATAAGGAAACACTACGCAGTATAACTCCCGTGGGAGAGGAAACCTAAACCCTCATGGTGGATTCCAAGGAAGAGGAAGAGGAGGAGCTATGGGCTGAGGTCGACGACAGATAATCTGTTATAACTGTGCACAACTAGGACAATTGGCAAGGTATTGTCAGAACCCTTGTACCACTTGCAACTATTGCAATTCCTTCGAGCATGTTATCGAGGAATGTCTAGCATTGTTGGCTAAACTTCAGGAGAGACGGGGACCTCAGCAGGACCCGCAAATACAATTAATCAAAGAATAAACTTGCGGAGCAGACCCTAGAGTGGTTGTTATCACTCGAGGAGGCACTATTATAGGAGAAGACAGGATGACCCAAGGAAAGACTACAGAAGAATCAAGAGTTAGGAAAGTTGCAGAGAAGACACAAGATTTTGATGCAAAGAAATAAAAACAAATGTTCGAGGAGGCAAGAAGATAATTCAGGGGAGACCAAGGTTCTTCATACAAGACACGACCATAAGTAATATAATGTGGAATGCCTCTAGCATTTAATCAGTCTGCTTCGCCCGGATATGGAAAAGAGGAAAGTAAACTTGTCAGTTTCGTATATACATTTATAGAGCTGATAAAGATGAGAAATCCATACAAGAACTGAAAAATTTGGTGAGACAGTATGAGATAGGAAGGGAAGATCCTTTACTGAATAAATTAGTACATCAACTATCCAAGAAGAGAAGGAAAAGTAAGTAACTACACCTGAATTCTCAGATTGGAGAGTATGATATAGACTATGTGGTCCTTGACTTAGGGTCGGAGGTCAATGTCACGACGATGCAAACCTGGGCACTAATGGGAAAACCTAATTTGATATATTCCCCTATAATACTTAGGATGGATAATAATAAATATTTCAACCCCTTTGGAAGATTGAAACATGTCCCTGTGGACATTGACGAAGTGAGGATGTTTGCAGACTTCAAGGTAATCGAGATAGTTGATGATAGCTATCCTTACCCTGCACTGTTAGGAATTGATTGGGATTTCAATAATTCAACTGTGGTCGATTTAAAGAAAGGATGAATGATGTTTGAAGAAGATGGCCTTAGGGTCATCACACCTTTAGATACCGATGAAGGTGAGCGATACAAAGATCCCATCAGAGAAGAATATCGTGCATATGAACTAGAAAACATATACAAATTAACAACTAGACAACATGATTACATTAATCCTACGGTGGATGGAAATTTGAGTTGGTGAAGTGATAGCACATGTTCCTCATATTCAAAAGAAGCAATGGAGAATTGGCAGAACAAAATGTACGAAGTATCTACAATGAGATGTGCTAGATTAACTAGGAAAGTATGCTGGATCGACACAATAGTAAGTAAATTACCCACCTTTGATGGTTTGAATCCTTTAGAAACCTTCTTATCAGACTTTGAAGAAAGTGCACCAACGCAACAATGATCGTTGGAAATGGATGAGGCCTTGAAATCTAAACCATAAATATGGTGGGGGACACACAAAAACAACATTACAGAATGGGTACAATGTTGTACTCTGATGATAGCATGGTTCTCGGCACAAGTAGAAGGCTGTGAAGTTATATACACAGGTCGAAGCTTTCTGAAGGAAAATGTATGAAGTTGTGAGGAAGCATGGAGCAATATTCCTCAAGAGCAGTGGGTGCACAAATTCATTAACACGTTGGAAACAACCCCTATCAACTGATACCTTCAAGAAGAGCTATGCCTCATCACTGCAGATTGGGAAGGTATGACTCAGAACTTTGTCACTACCTATTTATTTGAAAGCCAATATCCTATAGTAGATCAATCATTATAGGTCATTAGACAGAAAGTGTTCGAGGAGGCACCTAGAATCCCTTTGGAACAAGAAGAGTACGAATGGACTACACCTCTCCAGAAACTACAAGGTTGTTACAACTTCAATACCGATGAATATGATGATCCTAGGAAGGTGAACATCGCAAAAGAAAAAGGCTAGAGAGATGTGGAAGGACCAGGAGTTGAGATACCATTTGTTGGAAAACTGATCAAGATCAAGAAAATGAATATTGGAGCAGAAAAAACACTGAATCTTGCAAATGTTGGAGATTATTGGGATGCTTCCACTATTGACAAGATCACATAATTTCTACATGAGTATCAAGACTTGTTTCCAATCAAGTTCATTGATATGAAGGGAATTAAAGGGCCTATGGGAGAGATGAGGATCCCTTTGAAACCAGATACAAGACCAGTGAAACAGAGACCCTACAGATTGAACCCTAAATATAAGGAGAAGCTGAAGATTGAGCTGGATAAAATGTTGCAAGAAGGGATTATAGAACATGTTGAAGAATCATAATTGATCATCCCTATGGTGGTACAAGACAATAATATAGGATAGATCAGGATTTGTGTAGATCTCAGGAAGTTGAACGATGCTTGTTTGCATGAACCCTTCCGTACGCCTTTCACTGACGAAGTGTTAGATAATGTAGGAGGCCAGGAGGTATATTCTTTTACAGATGGATTTTCAGGATACTATCGGATCCAAATTGCCAAGGAATATCGCCATAAGACCACCTTTTCCACATAATGGGGATCCTACTAAAATACAGTAATTCCATTTGGATTGAAGAATGTCATAACCATATTTTCTAGGGTGGTGGCCGAAGCATTCAAGAAGTTTCTACATAAGTTTCTAGAAGCATAATTTAATGATTTGACTGTCTTTAGTTTATTACAAAATCATATCAAATGTTTAAGGCTAATGTTGTACAAGTGCAAGCAATTTCATATTGCCTTAAACCTGAAGAAGTGCATTTTATTTTCACCATTTGGAGTGTTGTTAGGCTATATTGTATGCAAGTAGGGATTGCTAGTAGATCCATCTAAAATTTCTATCATAGTTGATTTACCCCCTTATACTTCAGTCAAACAGTTGTGCACTGCACTGGGATGCACTAGATATTACAAGAATTTCATTAAATGCTATGCCCAAATTACAACACCCATGGAGAAGCTCTTGAAGAAAGATTGTGAATTTTACTGGACAGAATAATGCCATTAAAGCTTCGACATGCTGAAACAAAAAATGGTTATTGCACCTATTCTGGTTTTCCCAATTGGAGAAAGGAATTTCACGTACATGTCGATGCATATTCTATTGCATTAGGAGTTGTGTTAGCACAACCAAGAATAGGATACATCGACCACCCACTAGCCTTTACTAGCAGGAAACTATTCACAACAGAGATTAATTACACCACCACTGACAGAAAAGGGTTAGCCATGGTGTATGTGCTGCAGAATTTCCACCAGTACTTTTTGGGAGGACACTTTAAAATGTCCACTGATCACTCTGCAATGAAATACCTAGTCCACAAGACAGTGTTGGGGGGGAGAATATGCATATGGCTTCTGCTATTTCAGGAATATGATTTTGAGATCGTGGTTAATCCAGGAAGAATGAACAAAGGTCCTGACAACTTGTCGAGGTTGGAACATGGAGAAGAGCCTACTGGTTTGGAGGATACACTGTAGGATGCATAGTTGCTTTCCATTAGAAATATTGATGATCACTTTGCAGAAATAGTCTAGTTCCTATCAATAGGAATGACACCTAGTGAATATACAATCACTCATAAGAAACAACTAGTAGTCCATGTTGTAGACTTTTCACTTATAGCTGGATAGCTATATAAGATGGGACCTGATGAGATACTAAGGAGGTGTGTTATGGAGACAAAGTGACTGCAGATCCTTACCGAAGCACATGAAGGCATTATAGGAGGACACTACGCAGGGAAAGAAACTGCATAGAAGGTTCTTAGAGCTGGCCTTTGGTGGCCTACCTTACACAGAGATGATACATACTATTACAGAGCCTGCGATGTATGCCAAAGAGTTGGGAAACCATCCAGGGGAGATGAAATTCCATTAGCATGACAACTGACCCTACAAGAATTAGAGAAATGGGCCATTGACTTCGTGGGACCTATTAACCCACTAGGGAAGTGCACAAGAGCAAGGTACATAATCACTGCGATAGAGTACTTGACCAGATGGGTTGAAGCAAGATAATTTAAGGACTATAATGCCACTACAGATGGGCACTTCATATTTGATGACATCATAACCAAGTTTGGATGCCTGGAGATCCTTATGAGAGACCAAGGCACACATTTCATTAATAAAACAATTGAATCCATGACTGAGGAATTTACAGTTCATCATCAGAAGAGAACACCTTACCATCCACAAGAAAATGGGACAGTTTAATCATTCAACAAGATCTTCAAGACAACGCTAACGGAGATTTGAAGTGTGAACATGGATGATTGGGATTTAAGAGTACCAGTAGTACTATGGGCATACAGAACCACTTGCAAGAACATGACAATGTAGACTCCATTCAAACTGGTTTATGGTCTCAAAGTCGTCATCCCAATGGAATATTTGTTACCCAACTTACAAATTTTTACCTTTACAGACATGGATGACACTGGCGTTGTTCGAGAGAGGCTTGCGCAGTTGGGCGAACTGGAAGAAGACTGATTCATTGCAGGATTTCACTAGAAAGTTCAGAAGGAAAGAGAGAAGGCCTACCATGACAGACACATCAAGAAGAAGGTATTTAAGTAAGGTGATTTAGTACTAGTATATGAAAGTAAGTTCATGAATCATCCTGGGAAGTTCATAACACATTGTCTTGGGCCATATGAGGTCACCTATGTTACAAAAGGAGGAGTTGCGTAGTTGAATACTTTGAATAGAGAATGGACAGAAGGTTTTGTGAATGAGAGTCAGCTGAAGTTGTACTATGACAACCAGCTACCTCACAACTGTCAGTAAAAGCATTAGGAAAAGGTCTAGGTACCAGGTGTAGTTGAAATTGGGTACCAAACACAGAAAAGACAAGTCTGCACAAGGAAGGAAAGGAGGCATGGAGCAGAAAGTAAAGGCTTCCCTTCACAGTATGAAGTCAAAGTAAAACAAGAATATCATATATGAAGTGCCTCCGAAGGAGTCACAAGTGAGTGTTGGGGGCCTGTTGTCCCTGGGTTATGGAAGCAAGCAAATATCAAGGAAGAAAATGGAAAATGCGAACTGCACGAAAGACACAGTTGTTGCGCCTCTTTTGTCACCTAAATGAGCAAAATAGAGGTGCTTACAAGCTTAGTTGGGTTAGCTAAGCAAGACAGTTGTAAAGGAAAAGGGTTAGAGAAAGAAATATAAAAGAACAACTAAGAATTAAACTAAGAAATAAAAGAACAACTAAACTATTGAGCATAAGGACATAAGAACAAAAAACCAATAAGACTCATGTCACCAATGGAAAGGATTATATTAGTGAAAGAAAACACCAAGAAGAAAGAGGACTATGGGTCCCTTCTTCCTCCATGGGAGGGCTCTTGGACCCCAAAAAATAAGCTCTTCTTACAACTTTGAATGAAATGGTGAAAGAATCCCAAGCTAATCAACTCAAGAGGTGAGATGGATTTCCCAATGTAATGGTGCTAGTATACTCTTGATGAGAATAGAGGATTCCTCAAGAGAATAGTAGCAACATAAATTTTCTAATGAATTCCTTGAAAACTGAAGTGCACCCATGGCCTTGTTTTATAGCACCTCTTTGAGGTATTGTGCAACTAGCTTGTAGTGTGAAAAGAGGCTATTTAGGGCATTTTTAGGTCTTTGACCAACCACCCAGTCATATTCAGTCAAGATTTGGGTGTCAAATCAACTTGGAATCTGAACCAGAAGTGGGTGGGAGGCCGACCAATCTCATAAATGCGTCATTCTCAGATGTGCATGGATTTTAGCGACCATAGCCATGCATCGGGCGCATGTGCACTTTTCCTGCATTTCTGGATTGTGCATGTGCACACGTGCCCTGTGTAGTCATAGCGCACCTTAATTTTATCACTGGTTGTATAGTTTTGGACCTTTTGGAAATGATTTTGTGGTAATTTTGGTCCATGGGTGACCTCATAACTATTTGACGATGCTGGATTCTTGTAACCATTTGTGGACAAAATTTCAGTGATAACAGATGCCCCTTGATGGATGAGTTTAGTAGCATACGTATAGCCAAAATTCATCAATGTTTCTACTACTGAGAGTGTCATTGTAAGAGAGAGTGATAGTGAGAGTTTCAAGAGTTACCTGTTGGAGGGAGAATGGAACCTGTAGAACCCAACCTTCCATAAGGTGTGTAAAAATAAACTGTGTACAAACGAGGCGAGCATGCCCCATGCTCGTGTCATATAACTCAAAAAGGAATGGTGTTGTATAGTAACTAAAATGGTGTGTTGATGTAGACAACTGCAGTGCCCTCAGGGGCGGTCGTGATAAAGGAAGAAGACAATTCTGCGGAGTAACATACTCTGAATAGTAGGCAGCGACATCTGTAAGAAGTATCATAGATTCTGTAGGCATTGATAGCCCAACCAAGTTCAGAGGTCTTCGGAAAATATAAGAAATAATTGCAATAGTCGCAAAGTAAGACCCACTGTAACATGAAAAAGTGTTGAAGTCGAATATTACAGGGGTCAACGATAGCAGGGAGAAATTTTGGTTCTCCCTGTTCCGTCCGAGACCTCTCATTGTAAAGGTAATGAGAGTCAAGATACTGTCGCCCTTCTGGAAATTGTGTTGATGTCGACAAACGGGGGACGCTACTCCCAGAAGCAAAGGGCTTCATGAAATCTACTAGGTGAGGTTAGGAACTGGAGGAGATACATGGATGAAGTCAAGATGTATGAAGACTCAAGACTGCCCTTGTTTGGGGGTATATGCAAAGTATAAGTGGCCGCAATCATTCAACTAGGTCGAGTGTTAGGGGGAAAATAAGACGTGGGATAAGTTGTGCCAGAGGTGGGACAAAGTGAACAAACTTAGAGGGTAGAGGTAAGTGGCCTGTGGGATACTCGGAGTATATGTATGATTTCAACAAAGGTAGATGATAAGGAGTGCCCCAACCAAGGGTGACATGGGTTTCATTTTCCAAAATAGGGAAGAAGGTCGCCAATGGTGATGAAACAAAGATATGTAAATGTTGGAAACAAAGGCTTGTTACAATTGACCAAATAAATAAATAATAATTTGGGATGAGTGTACAAATGTAGAAACGGATGCCCCAATGCAATATGGTTGGTCCGGTGAGGGAGCAATTTTCTTGGAGAATTGGTGGAGGGTGGGGGCCCCATGGGTGGGTTTGTGTATGAGGTAGATGAAATGGAGGGAAATTTACAGATGGGGAAACTGATTATGGATGAAATGGAGGGTTCATGATACTGTGGAGGTGCAGTCAAAATAGAACCTTGAAGAAACAATCTGGGAGTCCATTGGGAAAGCTAACAAAATGAGGAGAAGGAGTATGTGGCTGATTCACGACATGATGTAAGACTATCGGGACTCCCATCCCTAAAGGGTTGAAAAACAACATGAGCTTCAAAGTGCCAAAGGGTACTATGAATGGGACAACTCATGTGGGGGAGAGTGCTACTAGGTGACAGTTTCGAAGATGCAATGGAGGGGTCGGTAACACAGAGCCGGAGATGGGGATCCTAGAGGCAAATTTCAGAGGGTGTGAATAGAGATGCAATTGAGATTTAGAGGAAATGATTACATGCCATTGTTGATTATATACCTGAAGGGGTTGGTTTGATGTATGATGACCAAGTACCTGCACAATTGAAAACCAAATACCCGACGTGAACAATATCTGAAGAGAATCGAACATACAAGCATTTATTTTATAATTTTGAACGTGAGCATGCATGCCTGGACGGGGTATGAAACAAATGGCGCCCCGGGGGCTAAGGATAAAAACTAGCCCGGGGAATGTCTTGATGTAGATGATGGGATGCAAAAAAGATTAAAAACACTATAAAAGAAATAACCTAATGTAGAATGGGTATGCTTAGGCATAAAATTTCTTTAAGTATAACCCGTTGATGGGTTCTTTGAGAGACAGACCTTTGGGGGAAGCCAGGATGTATGCACCTTTGATGAGGCAATGTTGGATAATGTAGGGGCCATGCCATAGTGACTTGAATTTTCCATGACCGAGGGTATCGTGCGAAATATCATAAGCAAGGATGAGGTCGCCTTCGTGAAATGAGCGAAGGTTGACATGGTGATCAAAGGTGGCCTTTGACCATTTTTTGGATGCCTCATTGTTCTATAATGAAGATCGACGATCTTCATCTAGGGACTCTAAGTTCAGCAATCGCTGCTCCATTGGAGCGATGTCGGGTAATATATCAATTGCGGTGCGTAAGGTGGGAATTTCGCACTCAATGGGAAGAGTGGCCTCAACCCCATGGACAAGATGAAAGGGTGTGAAACCAGTGGCTATTTTCATGGCCGTACGATAAGCCCATAGCGCAGAAAATAACATATGATGCCAATTGGTCTTATGTTTTTTAATCGTGCACTGCAACATGGTATTGAGGACTTGTCCATTAGAATGAGGGTAATATGGTGAGGCAAACTCATGGGAGAATCCCAACTGAGATGAGAGTTTGACAAAAATCTCATCTCGAAATGTTTCTCATGATTGGAAACTAGTTGGAGTGGTACTCCAAAGAGGGATATGATGCGATTAAAGAAAAAACGTCCTATGGTGTCAGTGGTGTTGTTGAAGGTAGGCATGGCTTCATCCCATTTTTTGAAGTAATCGACTATGACAACAATGTATTTATGTCCATTGCTAGATGGGGGATTACAAGTCATGAAGTCGATGCCCCATTTACAAAAGGGGCCTGCAGTAATGACTGGGTTTAGAAGAGAAGGTGGTGCTCGTGCTTTGTTGGAATAAAGATGACATTTCTCACATCACTTCACAGCATGAATGCAATCGTGAAACAACGTAGGCCAAAAATAACCTGCTCGGATGATTTTCTGAGTAGTGGACATTCCCGAAAGATGGCCCTTGCATGCGTCGCTATGGAAGTCGTTCAAGATTCTATCGACCTCGTCAATAGTCAAGCATCGACAAAGTATGGTGTCAACCCCTCGCCGATATAAGATATCTCTGATGAGGAGATAATGGGGGCCCTGGTGGCGAATATGATGATGATCATCTCATGAGAGGTGGTTACCGAACTTTTGGGTTTGGAGGAAGATGAGGAGGTCGCTATACCAAGGATCATCCGAAGTGATATAAAAGAGATGTTCATTGGGGAAGTCGGTATTGACGGGGGCACTGGTAGTATCAGAGGGGAAGGCCATGACAAGTTCGGCGAGGATGAGAGATTTCTTTTTCTTGGGTGTTGAAAATTCAAGATTGTACTACTGAAGGATAACGATCCATCAGGCAATTTTTCCATTAATTTTCTGATGATTGAGAAAGTATTGCATAGGGTTGGAATCTGCTACGACTTTAGTCGTGCGGAGAAGAATGTAATGATTCAATTTTTGGACTACGAGGACGACTACAAGGGCTAGTTTCTCTTCATGTTTATACTTCAAGGGTGGCCATGAGAGGTTTTTACTAACATAGTAAATGACATGCTCACGATCGTCATCACCAATTTGAACGAGAACTCCTGCTACTTAGACAGCTGATGCTGATATGTAGAGGATATAGTCACGATTATAGTCGGGTGAACTAATTAAAGGGGCGTTAGACAACACATTTTTAAGATCATCCAATGATTTTTGGGCATGTTCATCCCAATTAAATGGGATGTCATGGTGTAGTAAGCAAAGGAAACCGTGTGCTCGAGTGGCATAGTCTGGGACAAATCACTGTAGAAAGTTAGCTTTTTTTTGTAGGCTCTGGAGTTGACGTAAATTCTGGGGTGGTGGAATTTCTGTGATGGCTTGGACTTTAAGGGGGTCTACGATAATGCTACTTTGGGAAATGATGAATCCGAGGAGGTGCCCTGCAGTGACACAAAACACACACTTGAGGGTTTCAAGTGGATGTTGTACTGATGACACCGTTGGAAGATGATCCATAAATCATCAAGATGTTGGGTGTGCTTCTTGGATCGAGCTGTGAGATCATCCAAGTATGCGAGGATGATATGAGCCATATCATGAAAAATGTATGTCATAGCCTATTGGAAAGTTGCACCAGCATTCTTTAGGCCAAAAGGCATGACATGATATGCATAAGTACCCCAAGGGGTGGTGAATGCGGTTTTGTATTGATCAGCTGGGTGGATTTGGATTTGATTAGAACCATAGAAACCATCCATGAAGGATAGAGCTTCGTGGCCTGTGCAATCATCGATAATTTGATCGATGAAAGGTGTTGGAAAGTTGTCCTTGGGACATGCGTGATTAAGATCACGAAAGTTTGTGCAGATGCGGATAGTGCCCTATTTTTTGTTAATGGGTACAGGGTTGGAAACCCATGAGGTATAGGTGATGGGGTATATGAACCCAGTTGTGTGTAATTTGTCAATTGTAGCTTTAATGGCCACTTCTTTGGATGGGTGTAGCAGTCGTTGTTTTTTACGGACTGGTGTAATGTCAGGCCAGGTGTCGATGCGATGCTCGACAATAGAGGGATCAAGTCCAGTCATCTCTATGTATGACCAAGCAAAAATATCTCGATATTCTTGGAAGAGGGCTTTGTAGGTGGTGATTTATTGAGAAGTGCATGCGGTACCAATGGTGATTTCCTCGATGACTCCATTTTTTATGGAAATAGCAATTTTGATGGTCGGGGAAATGTTGTCCATGTTTCCTTCTTGAAAAGCATCAGGGGCAGGAATGGGGTTTTTGAACCAGTCGATATGGCCTAATGGGATAAAATCCTTGGTTTTGACTATGTATATGGGTTGTTGGTTAGGATGTGTGGAGGCTTCCTGTGGAAATAAGAGCGCTCTGTGGTGTAGCGCATCCCATGGGTAGTCAGGGGTGTTTAATTCTTCGAGTATGTCCTCGTCACAGTGGAATTGACAGGAATACAAGGGATCTAAAAGAGTGATATCCGTGAATGTCGCCTTGTGATTGTATTCTATTGATGAAGAAGAAGGGGGAATGATGAAATGATATTGCGATGGTTCTCTCAACATAAACCAAATATCAAAGTATTGAGGAGTACTAGTGGTAGTTGGATGTAAACTTTTTGTAGGGAAATGAACGGGAGAATTGGGGGAATTTGGGGGTAAATCTTCGGATAAGTCATCCAAGAACCATGGAGGAATAGGGAGTGTCTCTGGTTCAGGAGAAATGATATGAAGAATCTCAAGTGGTGAGGTAAGGTCAACCATCATTTCTATAGGGGGCCCAGGGGTTTGAATCAGGGTCATTTTTCATTGTCTGTATTCAATGATCATAGGACATTGATATGTAAAATGATCTAAGGATTCACATAGAGAGAAAGGGAATCTCATATGTTGGTTGACTGAAGTCGTGACATAATGGATGTCAGTGATTTTTGGTAGGCGTGATGTAGCCGGATTGGGTTCGTGCTGGAAGCTTTGGCGTACTGCGACTAATGCCTGCCGGAAGTGAGGCAGTGTTGGGCAATGGTGTGTATAATGGCCATATTCTGAACATATAGCACAAGTGAATTTGGTTCACAGCCCTTTTCTACTTGAGTTAGGGGAGGTAGCGACAGTACTTGCTATAGTGGAGGGTGGTGATGGTGTTTGATTGAGTGGAATTAGGTTACGTAACCTGGGTAGATATGGGCATTTGCGGGTTGGGTGTCCATCTTTATCACATAGTGTGTAAGGAGGTTGAACATGTGGGGGAAGTGGAGCTATGGGATCCTTCTTATTTCTCCTGCCCCCAACTGTGGCAGGGAGGTTAGTGAGTGGGGGTGTAGAGGGCATGGTGGGAGTGAGTATGGGAATCATCATTGGGATTCCTTCCATTTTGGGGGGAAGGGATGGTTGGGGGACCATCTCTAGTGTATGTAAATACCAAACTAGAATTGCTAACACCATATTAGGTAGGGTAAGCATTACAGCTACTTGGAAAGCTTGTACGCCAGGTGAAGGGTAGAAGAAGGGGATTTGAGTAATGGCTTGGGGAACTATCTCCGAAATTGGGATATGGCCTTGGGGAGAGGTGAAATCGTGAACTGGTGGAGTCGACGAGTTGGCAGTAGGCTCATGAGGGGGGAGCTTTGTGACTAGTGGGATGTCAGATATGATAGAAGTCTCCCAAGGAGGAAGGGTATCCTCTATGTCAGTTCCATTGGATGATACGACACATACTTGATTGGAAGGATGAAGGAGTGGTGGTGCACCATGGTAAGTTCCTAACAATGATGGGTCTTTAAAAATTCTAGGACCCATTTTGATGAGTGGGTATGCATCATGACTCGTGTGGATGAGAGGGAGAATGTTATCGATGTTTGCAGAAGGGTTAGGCTCATAATGTGAAACTTGGTCAATGGTAATGATCTTCCTGTTATGGGGGAACATCATTGTTCGAAATATGTAAGAGGCAAATTCCTTCATAACATACATATAGCTATGACCGAAAAATATATTATAATCGAGTGGGGCATCGAGAACTTCAATGTCGATGAGAACGGTCTTCCCCTTGAGTTCTACAAGGACATTTTGGAAGAGCCCTTCAAGAGAAGATGGCCATCCGTCATAAGCTCTTAAGGTAATGGCAGATGGTATGAGTTCAGGGGAACCAAGTTTCTACCATACAGACTTGGACATAATGCATGTGGATGTACCTTCATTGATGATGCACCGATGCACTATAATGTTCCAAATTTTTACTGGGATTTGAAAAGGGATTAGAGTGGGAAGGCGAGGTTCTCCACTGTCGAGATGAAATGCGATGAGTTGAGTATCCGCGGGGTCGACTGCCCCCAAGGCAGAAAGTAATGATTTCTGCTAAGTGGGACAAGTTTGAAGGACTTCTAAGACTGACATGGCAACCCGGGATTGTGCTAAGTCATCGACAAAATTGTAATTATGAGCCGCCCTAGCTTGGGGGTTGTGGACTTTCCTGCATAATGGGATGCAAGGGATCCAAAGAGGTGTTTCGGCATTAAGGAAAGGAATCACCAATGGGGGTCCCATTGGTGCAGGGATTATTTCTGGGGGAATGGGAGGAGACTCAGTGGGTGCATAGTATTGATGACTACGTGTTTGCAGAAGCATTTCTTCCTTACTGGTGAGGAGGATAGTACGATCTGTGGGCTTATTTGGATTGAGGTATTGTCCCAACTGTGGTGGGGTAGGCTGTGTGTCATGTTGGGTGTTTATCCAACCCTAGTGTGGAATGGGATTCTGCAGCACAACTGGGGGGGGTTGTTGCACATATTGTTGTGGGGCCTGTTGAGGGGCAGGCGGTGCTAGAGGATGTGGTAGAATGCTTGAGTCTTTTAGCAGTTTAAAATCAACAATTTGGGGGAAATGATGAGTATAATGATCGAACGCACTACAAAGTTCACAAGGGAAGGTGGTTCTAACAATATTTTTATTTCTCCCTTGACACCTATTGTTATTGCCCCCCTGGGGGTTCTAATTCCCTCGATTCTGGTTGCCCCCAGTAGGTTGGTTTTGTTGGGGGTGATTCCCACCTTGGCCTGTGTTGTTATTGTTCCTATTTTTTCCTTTATTTTTGGCATTATTCGACTTATGGGTCAGATTTACCATATTCAGCTGTTTGAAATTTTGATATTGTTGAAGGGGAGAGGGTTGAACAAAATTCACCCCAGTTTGAAGGTGTGGGGGAGCCATGGGCTGTGGAGGACCATGGAATGGAAAGTGAAAATTCTATGGGAGTTGTGATATGTAAGGTACATAGGAAGGTGTGGTGCTTTTGCTAGTAATTAGAGTATAAGCTGAGGTAGAGGGGGTACCAGAACTTGTTTGGATAGGTGGGTGTATTGGGGGTGTCGATGGTGGCCCACTGATGGGTGGAGGAATAGCAATAGGGTATGGTTGTTGATAAGGGGGTGGGGGGTAATAAGAGGTTCCCCCATATGACTTCGTATAATGAGGTGTGCCATACATTGGTGGTTGTTGGGGTTGTGGACTGTGGTGCGTGGTATTACCAATCAATCCATCTGCTGAGTGAAACATCCTAGGTTTGTCTTTACCGAATGGAATGGGTTTTGGGAGATCAAGAAGTACTGTGTATAAGTACCCTAATTGTGAATAGATGAGGTCATATTGTTGAGACTTACTGATGGATTCTTCTTCTTATTTAGGGAAGGTGGAAGCTCCATATTTACTGAGGAGAGAGACAAGTGATCTGAGAAACCAGTCAAGACACTATTGTTTAGTGGTTTCGGCTTTATACAAACTATGTCATCTACGCCACTTGTGAATGTGTTCAACGATATGTGTGGTTGAGGTTTGTTTGAAATTAGAGAGTAGTTCAAGACCATTCTCATGGAGGATTGGTAATTGGAAGAAGGTCAAAAATTCTTTGGCCAAGGACTCGAAAGTTGCATGGGACCCCGATTTTTTGTCTACATACTGTTTGGCTGATGGGCCAGTGAGTGTGCGCTGAAATAATCATAGTTAGATGGAATCATCCATAATGCTATTGGAAGAGCACCATAGGTGGAAAGTCGTGACATGGTTGGCAGGTTCATCTCTTGCCTTTCCTTCAAACTTGGGGATGTCTGAAGGTAGTTTGGTAGGCATTGAAATCCATGTGGGGTCATGCAATATAGGATCATTTGTGAGTTTTCTTAGATCCGGTATGTTAAGAGAGGCCAAATATGACATCTGTAGTGGGGGCAGAGGATTAGTTCCAACCATGGTGTGAGAGTTCTATGAACCTGACCCTTGAGGGGGGATAGGTGGGTTGGTACTTCCCCCTTGAGAGGAAGCTGGCCCCCCACTTCCATTTAAAGGAGAGTGAGTGGATGGAGGGAATTGGGAAGTGGACCCAAGTAATTTGGAACCAAGAAAAACTGATCCTAATACAGTGGCACTCATGGGAGTGTGTGAAGGTGGTGTCGATGAGTTCGAAAGACTAGGAACTCCCCTTAGAATAGGAGGGAGGTTTAGCAAGCGTCTGGAACGATGGGGGTTCTGTGTTTCCCCTATGGTGTCTGACTAGCTAAGTGGATGTGTGCAAATTGTGGTGAGAGAAATAAATAAACAAGAGCCTTTTGTTGCAAATTTTGAACTTTACATGATATATATCTAAATCAAAAATGTAATCAGAAGTGCATCATACATAAAGTGTTTTGAAAAAGGAAGCATAAATGTGGATAAGTGGGTTTTGTCTACATGGGGAATCAAAGAAAACAAATGCTCATGTCCTAAAAGATGTAACGTCCTTCCTCTCAAATAGCACTGGACCTTCCAATAGTACTCAATAGTCAGGTATGAAGTCATTGGAAGAGAAACTAGTGAAGGATGAAATAATCAGTTATAATGAGGGGTAAAGGGGGCATATCTCGAAAGAGCTGGCGATATTTCCCAATAGCCACACAAAATTTGATCAAGGTGCAATTGTAGCCCACAATTTCCACCTGGGTAGATGTCCTAAACTTTGGTCACTAGGTGCCTCGGTCAAAGTGCAACATTTAGATTTTTAGCCTAATAAATGGGTCACGGGCTAGATCCCATCCATGAGGTGGGTGCCTCAAGGGGGGATGCAAAAAACAACCAGACCTCGGCCTTAAACCCTTCACGGGTATCTCCCTGCCTTATGGTGTCAGGAACACTTGACTTGGAGGATTTTCAATTCCCTATTTGACAATTTCTATTGTTTTGACAATGTGAGAACCAGATAACGGGGAGTTATTTGTATGCCTATCCCCAAAATCCTACCTAGACTAAAAAATTTCTTTTGGCACCTCCTGTGGAGGAAAAATTAGTGACTTTTTAGAAAAAATTTAGATGTGGTTGTTTGAGAGATTGGGGGTGTGAACCAACCTCATTGAAATTAAATGGGAGTGGATAGTTTCGTCAAGAAAAGGGTGGGGTGTTTCGGAATCCCTTTGGAGGAAACTTACTTTGACCTCCACGTTTCAAGAAGAAAACTATGTGAGTGATAAGTGACTTTTGTGTGTGAATGAGTGAAAGTGTGCCAATGTTTTAATGAATTAGGTGTCACCTTGCTGCATGTGGACTTTGATTGGTCCTTACAAGTGTTGATTACCTAATTAACTAAATGCCTTTGGTACAACCTTGCGTAATTCAAAAGTCCCTAGGAAACTAGCATGTGGACATGTGGGTCCTTTACTATTCCTTTAACTCTCTATTGTGATTTAACCTAAGAAAAGATTTGAAACAATCCTAGACTATGATCATGTGGGCATGTATGGGCCCGTTACAACACCTTTGAATTTCCCTAGTGATTTAATCTAAGAAAGTAAATTTCAACACTATCCTATCTTTCTATCATGTGGGCATGTATGGGCCCATTACAATCTTAAGATGCGTTTGAAAAATAAACTAAGAGGAGTCCCGAGGGGGCTGTTTTCCTCTCCTAAAGGTTTTAGTCTTTTTAAGGGAGATGAAATTGTCCTTCAATCTTTTTCTGATTCTCAAGGTCACTTGGAAGCGCAAGAGAAGAGCATACTAAGCGATTGTTATCCAAATTCTAGTCCCAATGCAAGTTTTATGTGATTAAAAATGATTCCAACTTATACTTTTAGTCAAAGCAAGTCATCCATGTGGAAAAATGAAAGCAAAAGAGGAAATAATGATTTTAAAACACCTAAGTGCCTATGTGTTTTGACTAATCCCTTTATATGAAGAGGGAACTAAGTGGTGCAGATTACAATATGCATGAAATCACTTTTAAGAAGGCTAGGAGCCTTCCCCATATCACCAAAAACCTTACAATGTGTATTTTTCTGCACATATGCACGGGTCTCAGAGTAGACAGAGGTGCACTGAGCACCTGTGCGCAGACCGAAACAGGCTTTTGGGTGCAGGTGCACAGAACAACACTGTGATTTTGGTGCATGTGCGCACGATGCACGACTGTGGGCCAATAAACCCGCGCACAATTAACACATGACCATGAAGAAAATTCCAGATGGAATTCTCTCAATTCAACCTTGAATTGGATGTTTTGCAGGTCGGCTTGGGCCGGTTAAGGTACCTACAGGTTAAATAAACCAAAAGAAGAGCTATAAAAACCAAAATGGGGTAGGAAATTGATACCTTTCCCTAGTGGGGTCACCAATCTGTTGCGCCTCTTTTGTCACCTAAATGAGAAAAATACTGGTGCTTACAAGCTTAGTTGGGTTAGCTAAGCAAGACAGCTATAAAGGAAAAGTCTTATAAAAAGAAACATAAAAGAACAACTAAGAATTAAACTAAGAAATAAAAGAACAACTAAACTATTGAGCATAAGGACATAAGAACAAAAAACCAATAAGACTCATGTCACCAATGGTAAGGATTATATTAGTGAAATAAAACACCAAAAAGAAAGAGGACTATGGTTCCGTTCTTCCTCCAAGGGAGGGCTCTTGGACCCCCACAAATAATCTCTTCTTACAACTTTGAATGAAATGGTGAAAGAATCCCATGCTAGTCCACTCAAGAGGTGAGATGGATTTCCCAATGTAATGGTGCTAGTATACTCTTGATGAGAATAGAGGATTCCTCAAGAGAATATCAGCAACATAAATTTGCTAATGAATTCCTTGAAAATGAAGTGCACCCATGGCCTTGTTTTATAGCACCTCTTTGAACTATTGTGCAACCATCTTGTAGTGTGAAAAGAGGATATTTAGGGCATTTTTAGGTCTTTGACCAGCCACCCAGTCGGATTCAGTCGAGATTTGGGTGTCAAATCAACTTGGAAGTTGAACCAGAAGTGGGTGGGAGGCTAACCAATCTTATAAATGCATCATTCTAAGATGTGTGTGGATTTTTGCGACCACAGTCGCGCATCGGGCGCATGTGCGCGTTTCCTGCATTTCTGGATCGCGCATGTGTGCATGCGCCTTGTGTAGTCATAACGCACCTTAATTTTATCACTAGTTGTATAGTTTTGGACCTTTTGAAAATGATTTTGTGGTAATTTTTGTCCATGGGTGACCTCATAACTATTTGACGATGCTGGATTCTTGTAACCATTTGCAGACGACATTTTAGTGATAACAATAGTGACTGTTACTGGGTCAAAGTAAGAAAAAGAGAAGAAAAGATGGAGAGAAGTAAGAGAAATAAAGACGTTGGATGTGGAGATCGAGGATGACAGATCAACAAGGAATATGGATTGTGGAAAACTCATCAAGAGAGAAAATCTACCATTGGATGCTTTGGAGCACCATGTGAGAAGGAAGGAAAGATAGGCTGGCGAAGTCCTGAAAATGTGGGTCAAGTTGACCTAGAGTTTTAGACACCTAGGGTTTTGGTATCTAGGGTTTTGACACTTAGGTCTCGACCTAAGGCCGTCGGGAAGCTATTGTGTTGTATAAATAGAGGTCTAAAGGACTTGGGATGGGTTGTTGGTTGTTGTTTTTATTATTGGTACTAATTTGGTTGAGGATTCATTACTATTGTGTGAGAGAGAAGTGTTGAGTGTAGAGCCTTCTGGTATTGTAAGATTTTCAGATGGGTGCGAAGATCAGTTCTGCAGTTGGGTGCGTGGAAGGGGAAAGATAGAGAAGAGAAAAAAAAATATCTACTAGCTGAGAGCACAGACAAGAACTGTATGATTCATTTTAATATATTATAAAGAACAATTATGTGGACGTACCCCTAGAGAGAGGGTGAACCATGTATATCTTGTGTTGTGTGTGTGATTGATGCTTTGTTCTTTTTCATTTGATATACTTATATTTTCATTACTGTATTAGATCTGATAGAAAGTTGTGAGGAGTAGATCTGAATTGGTAAGTGATATATAAATGTTGTATTGCTCTTGTATTAGATCCACTTGGTGTTCCCTTTGGTTGTAGACATCTCTGTCCTGCAACCCCCCCATAGCTACTTTGGGTGAGACTACATCTGCCTCACAGGTGTTTCCGAAAGGGCTGATAGTTAGGGCTTGTTGGTGCGCTCTTAGTCCTTGGAGTTGAACCCTGGGTCTGAACCTTTGAATACTTCCACGTCACCCCTAGGACGCCATCACGTTACGTTACTTTGGCACTATGTATCTTCGTGGATTTCTTCCTCCCATTCCATCATGAACCATTTATTCTAGAGTGTCAAGTCTTCGGGCCCTAGGATCTGACACCACGCATCCCTTGTGACCATCTAGGGCCCCACTAACCATGCTCAAGAAGAGTGCCACATGGCGAAATACTAGAAGAAGACACGTGGCCTAATATGATGGGTGACACAGGTCACATTCTAACTAGTGTTTGTATCTTCCTAAGGTTATTAACTCACTAACACGTGGCACACATTCCATGTATCCACATCCTCACTGGTGACATCAGCAGGTCATGTGACTTTGGGACTTCAGGCTTTGAAAGATTTTACACTTACACACTCCAATTCTCTCGAATGTCGAACTCTTGAAAAAGCTTATCTTCTGACTTGCCTCCCTTTCAATGGACGGTCCAGATTAACTATGAAATTTGGGAATTCAGAAGTTTTCTCCTTAGAACACTTTGTTTCTCCTCAACACTGAGCTCTCGAATACGCTGATCTACTGACACATGCCCATTTTTATGAACATTCTGGATTAACTTCGGACTTCGGGACTTCAGGAGTTTTCACCTTAGCATAATTTGTTTCTCCCGAACGCTGAACTACCGAATACACTGATCTAATGACACGTTCCCCTTTTTTATGAACGTTTCGGATTAAATACAAACCTCAAAAATTCGAGCTTCGGGAGTTTTCACACAAGCATACTTTGTTTCTCCCAAACGCCAAACTCCCGAACTGTTGTGAGATCTACGACTCAAAATCACTTGCCTACAGATCTGATGGTTGGGATATGTTTTTTACCATTGTGCCTTACCTCTTTCTCTTGTCTTGATCTAATGGTTTTGATCTGTCTTTGGTCGATCCAACGATCAATCACTTCTCCCTAGATTTGCGATGTAGATCCACTATGGGACTTCAGAGCTTCGACGCTTCAGCCTCTTTGGCTCTCTACCTCATAAAATTCATCGAAGTTACGAAGTCCTAAGGACTTTCGAGGTTAAATCACATGCACCTTTCTCCATATCTGACGGCTGGAAAACGTTGGCCTTTCCTCTGCATAGATCTTATGACCCAACTTCAAACCTTGCAGTTCCAAACCAATGGTTGTTGCAGTATCTTTTCTCTGCTATCTTTCTTGAAATGCTATACCTCCTGAGATTCCAAACATGTCCAAGGTGTTTTCTTTGCACTCTGGAATGCTTTGAAATTCAAATTTATTACCTCTTGACAACAATTTACTGTGATATTTTGATTCCATAACCACTTATACGGACCAATTCAGGATCAATGTAGAAAACGGGGCTCTAAACTGGGTTCTGAATACAATTCCTTTCTGAAACCTTTTCTTCAACTTCCACTTTCCTAGCCCATCAAGCCTTAGTGTTGAAAATTGGCTCTGATACCAATTTGTGACATCCTTGGCCACCCAGGTCGAGCCATGCTACTCAATATAACACTCTGATACTAATTTGTAACATCCCCAGCCACCACACAGGACAGGAAACGCGACTTAGTAAACATCTTTGGTACCAATTTGTAACGTCCCTGAACATCAAACCTCTGATGGGAAATGCTATGTAACGACAGTATTTTTTCTACATCCTCGACCATAGAGCAACAGGTTGGGCCATGCCACCAAAAGAAAATTTCATGCGTTGATACCAATTTGTAACGTCCTCGACCATCAAACCTCTACCGAGAAATGCTACCTAATGAATATATCTTTGCTACATCCCTGACCATAGAACAACAGGCCAGGCCATGCCACCAAAAAAAACTTTCATGCTCTAATACCATTCTGTGACAGCCCTAGCCTTAATCTACTAGGATATGCCACACAGATATACTTGTAGAAACATCATACACCTCCAGGCCACCTAGAGCAGGAAATGCTACCTCATAAAAATAACAATTGTCATCTTCATATATATATATATATATATATATAACACAAACATACAACATATTATGCTAATACACATATGAATGCAGAAATAACAATAATCCTACACATACAACATATATAAGAATTACTCATCAATTATAATGCATGTATACACAACATGTAAATGAACATCGAAGTGGTACTTATCTTTTAATAGAAGTCCATCAACTGCGTGTAGGCCTTCCACGAACCTCCCAGCCATAGACCATGCTGTTCATCACTCTCAGCAGTGGGTCACCCTCAAGATGGGACTAAACTCCATCGGGCAAGGGATTCCTAGGCCAGGCAAGGACAACAAGAAGTTGCACCAGCCTATAGGAAGGATTTTCTCATAGGAGTCACTTACTCCCACAACTCACAGACTCTCATTCCCCACATTCTTGTCCCACCCCAGGAGTATACACCTTAACTTTCCAATAGTCCATCGGCTACTGCACCTCCCTTTCCTTGGGATTTAGAAACATGAAAGATAAAGAATTCTCAGATCTCTGCAGCTACTACTAGACTTCCTCTGGGATAACTCACTTCCTCAACACACTCTCTCACCTGAATAGAGTTGCTCACAGTCCTGAAAACTTGTTTCTTCTATCCACGAGCCCGCCAACCTGCTTCTTCACTCCCAATACTCGACACATGTGCATGGTGATGATAGCAACAAAAACTGGACATGGAGGACAATAAAAGCATAAAAATACAAAGGAAACCTGTAGGTTACATGTGTCACAAGGGTAAGCATTTTGGCTTGTAGCAAAGGTTCAGGTGTCTTATAATTTGACAATGGTAGACTAGCTCACTCTGTACTTGATAAGTGCATCAGTGAGTCAATGTAAGGGATGGTTAGCCTAGTTCAAATGGTTAGAATGGTGAGAATCCCCCCCCCCTAAATCTGCATGCGTCTTGTATGACACTTGCCTCTCCAGGAGCACATTCCTCTCCACTTGGAACTCGTTCCCCTCCCTAAAGGAACTTAGGATAAATTAATATCCTCTTTATAGCCTTTAGAATAACAATTATATATTATTCTCTTGGGTTTAAACTCTTAAAATTATCCCTTTTTCCCCAATATTGCATCCCCCTCCCTTACCCAACCTAGTGGAGATTTTTCCCCCATACTCTTTCTTTGTTGTTGGTCTGCATGCAACGATGTATAATTTTTATTAATGATCTGCATAATTACATATACAAAATAGGCTCATGGCCTTAGCATCCTAGACTCTCTTTCCTAATCATAACATAAACCTCCTAGCTTATTATAACTCAACTCACCATCCTAAAAAACATGTTTACACTTCATAATTACAACTGGGGTTCTACCTGGGGATATTACAAACGCTACATTGGAAGTCTGCTTACACTTGAAAGTAACCCTTTTCTCCAAATAGGTTAGGGTAGGTCAATTTGTTTCCGCATATATGTAATTTTGTTATTTAAGTCAAGTTTCCCTCGCAAATAATTTGATAGATCAAGATAATGGATTTGGGATGAATCCATAGCCCAATGGATAAGGTAGTTGATCTTGTTATTTTGTTGTCAACAACCCACATGGGGGTCATTATCCCATAGTTGGAGCTAAATATTGATGTGTTTTCCTAAAACCCATCAACTAGGTGATTGGGGTGCATACTTGAACCTATGTATCTCTCAAATGGATACCAAATTTTTGAAAATTGCAAAGTGTCAGATTAGCTTCACCTAGCTTCACTTATTGATCATGAAGACACATCAATTTTTTAAGACTTCAAAATCAATTTCAATTTTATAGTTTTTCTTTGTGCAAGGCAAATATCTAGGGTTTCTCTTTTGAAAAAAGGAGGATAAATGAAAAAGGATACCAAATAAAAGGAAATTTCTTGTGTTCATTGGATATCCCTACGTGTCAGCTTAGTTCAAAATTTTATGGAATTAAAAAAAGGGGTCATATTCCCAATATGTTACCCATTTTCTCACATCCTCACCATTTTCGTAACCTCTATTTTACCCTCCATATTCCTCAAATTGCACCCTTAACACTCCATACTTAGTCATTTTTTCATATCCTATAATAATACTACCATGCTTAGTTAATTTCTTTCTTTTCTCCACATTATGTATCTCTCGTCATCCCTATTATATCACTCTATACTAATATATCCTCCTCTTTATTATATCACTCTATACTTAGTCAATTTTTGGATCCTCTCTTGCGCAAAGAACTTTGCACAACTCTACTTCCCAACACTAAGTCATTTTTACTACTCCCAAACACTTGGTGTTTTTACTAAGTTCTATGTGTGGAGATTCTTCCTCCGCTTATACATTATTATTTTCCTCCAATTTTTCATTATCCTATTTCTCCACACACATTTTTCTCCTCATAATCAAAACACTTACTTATTTTCTCATTTTTGTTTCTAAGTTTTATCCACCTTCCCCCCTTTTTTTGCACATTTGGACATGTGGCAGTGAACTAGACCTATTGCATGTAGGAATGTCATAGTGAAGTGGACCTATCTCTGAGTGAGACTTGGATGGTATGGGTTTGACATGAATTATTGGGGCATGACTTGGAAGGATGATTGGGCGATGAGGTGGCAACCAAAATATATACTATGCCCAAGTTATGTAGGGTTCCATGGCTCTCTCTACTTCAAACAAAAATAATATGGGGATGAAATTTTATTATAGAAATGATATGAGGATCCTAAAACAATTCATGTGGGATAAATAAGGCATATTTTCAAATAAATGGTGAAGGTTTCATGTGGAGAATAGATCAATGGTTGTTGAGTACCTATCTTCCAGAGGCCATAACTTGAGTTCCCGATGTCCAAATTGAGAAAATGATAGCACGTCGGAAATATAAAAGCATGAATAACAAACTAGAAATGGTTTCCATTCTTGGAATGATATATAACATTCCATAAAAATTAAAATATAGTCATGACTAGTTTTGGATTGATAGCAAATCATTTTTGGAAAATGGTTTATTAAAATAATTTTATGAACCTCTAAAGTGGGTCCTAGTTAGGGGCATGATTATATAAGTTCACATGTACTAAGTGATGAGATAAATTATTTCCTATCTCAATGGATCATCATAGGCACATTTTTCCACCATAATATGACTTAATACTTGTTTTTTACCATATTTAATAGTAAGTTATGAATATTTTTGCATGTTGCTTAGTAAATGTGTTTAGAGGTGGAATTATGTGTATATAATACATTTTCTCTAATATCTATGCCAAAATTTGTGTGTAGCATCAATAAGGTTTAAATTGATGAATTAAGATATCTTAAGGGTGCCAACATCCTAAAAACAAGGGATTTTGTCTCCCTCAAAGTATCGCTAGCCAAGAATCGGGGGACCTTGTTCCCACCTACCTCTAGAGTGCTCTTTGTTCATTAATATCCACTCCTAAAAAACAATAGTTAAAGATGCAGATGGGATTGAATGATATCCCATATTTCCCCACTTCTCTCCTCAATCTAAGAAAAGATATTGAACTCTAAAGAATATATATAGGCCTCTATCCTAGGAGAGAAGGGGAGTGAAATTTTTTATAATATTGTATTGAAATTTTGTTCTTAAGACTTTCGTTGGAGACTTAGAGCCTTTTTTCTCTTGATGTGATACTGATGTTAATGGAATAAATATGGTAGTTTTTTCAAATTATTATATTTTTCTCATGGCTCCTTGTGCTTCTTGGGTAGGGACCACTCAAGAGGGCTCAAGGACTCTATTGCAATTTATTTAGTTCTTTGCATGTTAAGTAGTAATTAGTTAGCATTTCATTCTCTTTTGAAGGTTATTATAGTTTTTCATGATTACATTTTTACTTTATTTAATTTCATGAATGACTAGACCTAGATATATGAAATATTTTTTTTTTCCAAAAACCCCCACCCCTAAAATAGGTCCAAGCAATCCAAAGATTGGTCCTGAAACAATTTAAATTTTCTTGGAAAGGAAAGCTAGGGAATTTGAAAATATTTCAGAATAGGGTCAATATCCCTCACCTCATGCCATTGTTGGTGAAGAAAATATGGTAGAAATATTTTAGTTTCCCATTAAAGAATGCAATGGAGAGACCAAGATGAAAGATATTAAACCTTCCGCCTTACCCCATTTTCATGTGTAGAGTTTTTGAGATTGTTGGAGATATTAGAAAAGCCTAGGATTTTCCTTTCATTTTATTTTCCTAAGTTTATTTGACTATGTTGAGGGTACCTTAATATGATATATTCTCCCCTCATTGAGGATATTATCCCCTAGACAAGGGTGACACATACCCCATTCAATCCTTAGTTACATTTGAGTTAGACTAGTTGAGTGAAGTGTTGCATGTCAACCTTGGATTTATCACCAAGTGTTTCATGCTAACCTCAGGATCATCACCATGAATGTGCACTTGCATTGGGATCATCACCAATAAAGTGAATTCCATAGGTGTGAGTGATCTCCTCCTCATTTCACTCTGGTTTAACTAGTTAACTGATGACCGCATGGCCAGTTAACTAGGACTAGGTGGAAGCTAACTCCAATGACTGTCAGTGTGTGTTAAATATCTCCATAAAACTCCTAATGCATATTATATTGGATACTATGTAAATTTAGTTGTGTCATACAAAGTATATCACTTGTATTGCAACATTCTCTTACTCATATAATATAAATTATTTCATTATTTTCTCCAATTTTTGTCTTCTCTCTTCATCCACCATTGCAAGTTGTTTGTGTTTCATTGTTAGCTATATATTATGTGTTGGTATCTAATAAAATATACATGGTATCATATCCCATAGGCCTATAGCAAGGATCATCACCAACACTCTTTTTTAGGTACCAAGGACGGACAAAGCAGTAGGAAAGATGGAATTTCATGCATCTACAATTCTAACGCTATATAATTACTTCTAATGGAAGTCAAGATTTATATAATAGCTTAGGAGTAGTGGCTTGTATCAAATATCCATGACCATAGAAGAAGAAACCACGTAAGCAGTGGAAAAATCCAAGTTCTTCAAACACATGGACGAGGTTCACGATCTCTTATGCATGTCTATTTCTCTCAACCTATTGTTTCACATTGATGCATGTAAGACCCCAAATCAGATCTGAACCACTTTGGATGGTATCTTTAGAAAGAAAAATGAAATGAGGGGACATTTTCTCTAATTATAATTGAACTCCTTAGATCTGAAGAACTTCTAAAATGTCCAATATTGCTTCACCAAATTTAAATCTCTCCTTTGTGAATTGATAGACTATGGTATCGAAAAATCCAAAAAAAAAAAAAAAATCTTGCTATCATGGAAAAACTTGGACCGAAATATAGTGTATGTGTCTCCACATTTCATTCTAATAGATTCATAATAGGACCAACTTATACCATGCTTTGATTGTAACAATTCATTGAGGCTTTGACACATGAACAAGATAATCTCATTCATATGAGCATAATCAAGGGCTTGAAGGCACATGCAATTTCTTTGCATGATGGAAACAAATCTCAAAATCATAAATCCAAACTGAAAGGAAAAGAAAAGGCACATGTAGAGCCAAATAAGGAAGGGTACTCCAAACCCTTCAATGATTCCTTGGGTAGAAAAGGTGGAAAAATCAAGCAAGGGAAGAAGTGTGGTTACTGAAATTGTAGGAACCATCCATAATATGCATGCATGAAGAAGAAAATAGATCTTATGGTATAAATACTTCAGAAGAACAATATCCAAGACTTTGTTTCTAAGGCTGCCAAGAAAAAGTTAGAAGATCAAGCCCCTAAGAAAGGTAATTTTCATGGATTAGTAGCTATTTATTCTTCTCCTGACACATGGATTGTAGATTCAGGTGCTTCCCATCACATGGAAACCACAAATGATATTCTATCTTATGTAACTGCATGCACATGGCCTCCTATCCTCATGGGGGATGATTCTCTAGTCGAGGTCACCCGAAAAGGGAGAGTGGAGATAGATCATGGAAGATTTGATAACTTTGCGCACATTCCTCAAATTTCCATGAATCTACTCTCAGTGTATCATATTGCACACTTAGGCTTAGGAAAAAATATGGAGTTCACACCAGACTTTGTGTCCATATTTGACATGTAAGACAACTCCAAGATTTCTATCGGGGAGGTAAATCATCAATATTGGTTATACACTTTCACTAATTTTATTGAACCTAATTCCTTTGTACTACTTACACATGATGATGATAGTAGTAAATCATGGAACAAGAGGTTTGGTCACTTGAACTTAAAGTACATGGAACAGCTTAGCAAGAAGGGGATGGTCACTCGGTTACCTGATATCCACTTTTCCAAAGATCTTTGTGAAGGATGTGTCCTTGGCAAGCATCCTCAAGAGAAGTTCGAGAAGGGGAAGGCTCACAAAGAAATCATCTTGATTTGATCTGATTCACAGTGATCTCATGGGTCCATTCCTGCATCCATCCATCAACAAGGAAATCTATGTGCTTACATTTTTTGATGATTACTCACGTTATACTTGGGTATTTTTCTAAGACAGAAGTAGGAGGTGTTTGACAATATCAAAGACTTAAAAGAACTTGTTGAGACTCAATCAGGGGGAAATATCAAATCCCTTGTTGAGACTCTGCAACATAATGGGGTTTCTAAGTGGAAAAAAAAATCTCTTAGTGAGATGGTCAGTTGCATGCTACATACAATGACACTTCCTCCCAAGATTTGGGATGTGGCACTTAACTTTTCCAATCACATTCAAGACATATCTCATCACATATTTTGTAAGGAAATGACTCCTTTAAGGGCTTGGAGTGACAATAAATCAAAAGTCACTCACTTCAGTATCTTTGGATCATGTGGATGGGATTGTGTTCCCTCTGAGAAGAGGAAAGCATTAGATCCATAGAGAAACCCATGCCTTTTTGTCAGTTATCCCGATGGTATGAAGGGATACATATTACTTGATCCCTCTACGGACCAAATCATCATTGAGAATAATGTCTAGTTCAAGGAAGGTCCCTCACATGATCCACATGAGCCACATGGAGAGGATTTTGTACTTTGACTAGTTGCAGATGATGATTCCACACATTTAGATCACACTACAAATCTGATTTTCGATACAAAGGTAGAGGATTCAAAGGATACATATGTAAAGTTAAGGAATTCATATGTAGAGTCAATACATGCAGATTAGGAGCTAGAAAAGATGTGCAAGTGGGCACATTCCACACTTTAGGATGTACGAGACCTTCTTGGGGATCCAACGGATCTGAGGAGGAGTAAATATCAGTTTGTGTATCCTCCTAATCTACTTGTTTCCACTGAACTCATGATTTCCTTCCATTGTTATATGGTTCAATATTCAGACCCATAGACCTACACAGAGTCTAGAGGGAACCCCTTACATGAATCAACAATGTAGGAGGAGTACAAATCTATCCTTGAGAACTAGACTTGGTATATGGTTATAATTCCTTCATGCAAGAATCTTGTCAGAGGAAGATGGGTCTATAGAACCAAAAAGGAAATGAACAAACATGTGAGTAGACGCAAGTCAGGATTGGTTTCCACATGATTTCAGCAGATCCATATGATCGACTTGTAGAGTTTAACCTTGTACAATTATTTACTGCAAACATATTTTCAATAAAAGAACATAAAATATACAATGGAAAATACACACATTACACAGTGATTTTTCCCTTGGAAACCCAAACTAGGAAAACCAACATCTTCTATATTCATTCCACACCATACATTATTTACAATACAATATACATATAGGATATTGTAGCATATAAAACTCTAATAAAATAATCTGGATTAGGAAACGACCTTATTTTCTTAACCAAAAGTAGAAAACCATTGCCCGAAAGCATGTGCCAAAAAACCACCCAAAATCGGATGCAAAAAACCTCCCATAACACATACCCAACACGACTATGGTGAGACATTTCCTATCCATGCAAAGAATATAACACATACCCAACATGATTATGGTGAGACACCTTCTCTAGTAAAAATTTTTGGTTACATTAGGTTGGCTCTTAACATTGGAGCATCCAGGGGATGGGAAGTACATTAGATGGATGTGAAGAATGATTTTCTTCATGGGATCTATTAGAGGATATTTATATGGATCATCTACATGGATTCCTACATAATTCATCTTCATGTTCCAACTCAAAAATTTCTCTATGGCCTAGCGCCCCCGACTCTTATCCCCCTACATGCCCGACATAATGTAGACACTAGTTCTATCCATGAAAATAATATAACACATACCCAAAATTCTCCCACTTGTTGTTTTCTTTGCATACATGGGGTTACAAGGTTACATAGTCAACATTGAACAATCTAGGACAACAAATCCCATACATCCTCTACACCAAGAGAAATTCTGAGTGCTCACATATTTTTTTAATGAATCTACAACATTCTTCAAAGTGTCCACCTTCATCAAAAACACCTTCTTTTATTCAACCATATCTCTCACAAAGTGATATTGAACATCGATACTCTTTGTCTTTGAATGATAAGATGAGTCATTCACTAGAAAAATTGCACTCTGACTATCACAATCTATCCTTACAGCTTGTTGTACTAACCCAATACATGAACACAATTGTAACCACGCTGCTTCCTTGCTTGCATGAGTGGCTTCTATGTATTCAACTTCTTTAGTTGAAAGTGCCACTCCATACCGTCTTTTGCTCATCTAACTGATTTATCCTCCAAAAAGGTTAAACACATACCCACTTGTAGATATTCTATGATCCATATCTCCAACCCAGTATGTATCCACAAAGACATGTATGTCCAACTCTCTGTCCAAACATGGTATTCCTTGGTAGAAAAATCCATAACTAGTAGTGCCATGAAAATACCTGAAAACTCTCTTTATTATTGTTTAATGCTCCTTCCCTCGTTTTGACATACACCTGCTCAAAACTCCCACTGCGTGTGCATTATCTAGTCTAGTATAGACCATTGCATACATAAAACTTCCAACCACAATCACATATGGAACACCAGACATGTCCTCCTCCTCTTCTTGTATCTTAGAACATTGATCTGCAGATAAATTTACACCTACAGAAATAGGTACCCTGAACATTTTACATTCCTACATATTAAACCTATGCAATATAGTTTCGACATATTTTCTCTGATTTAACCAGATATTTATGTTTTCCCGTTCTATTTTAATTTCCATAGCTAAAATGAAATTTGTATCACCAAGATCCTTCATGTCAAATTTTAGGACAACTGAGTTTTCACATCTTGGATAATATCCTTGTTGTTTCCTATCAACAACATGTCATCCACATACAAGACCAAATAAATCAACTCATAACCAATTAATTTAAAATACACAAAATGATCCTCTTTGCTTCTTGTGAAGCCAAGTCCCAACATTTAAGTATCAAATTTTTGATACCACATCCTTGCTGATTATTTTAAACAATACAGGGAATTTTTAATATTACATACCAACTCCTTTCCCTTCACAACAAATCCTTCTGGATGCTTCATGCAGATTTTTTGTTACATATCTCCATGTGGGAATGTTGTCTTCACATCCATATGTTCTACTTCAAAATAAAACTCATCAACAATAGATAAAAAAAAATATAATAGATTTTAACTTGGAAACAGGAGAAAAAATCTCACCAAAATCAATTCCCTCAACTTGGGAATAACCTTTTCTACTAACCAAGCTTTGTATTTCTCCACTTTTCCATCTGTATTCAACTTATTTTTAAATACCCATTTTCTGCTAATGGGATTTCTTTTAGTTGACAACTTCGCTAGATCCCAAGCCTCATTCCTATCCAAGTCTTACATTTCTTCGACCATGGAATTCTTCCAGAGTTTTCCATCCTCTGAATCCATTGCCTCCCTAATAGTTCTAGGATCGTCATTAGTAAGAGGAAAATAAAATTTTGAATGGAAATTAGGTGGAGTATACCTTTCCAGTAGCCTTTTTTCTTGAACCGATCTCCTCAATACATGAGTATGATGATCTTATTATTCTGATTCCTATTCCTCTGTAGAGTCTGATTCATCATCCTTTGACTCAAACTCTATTTTCTCTGGTTCTTCCTTACTTGGTACGACTTCCTTTTTGAAAACATCTTTCATTTCTCTAAATACCAGATCTCGGTTATACACAACCTTCTTAGTTTTTGGGTTCCAAAGATTATAACCTTTGAGACCATATTTATACCCAATAAATATACATGCTTCATCCTTCTTATCTATCTTACTCGTGTTTTCCCGTGGAACATGAACAGAGGCCTCACAAAAAAATACCTTGATATCTATGAGATATGGTTTCTTACCAATCCATACTTCATGTGGAGTCTTGTCCTCCAGTGATTATGAGGGTGATCGATTGACCAAGTAACATACAGTACCCACTACCTCTACCCAAAAATGTTTCCCTAACCCGACACCACTGAGCATGCACCTTTCGTTTTCCATCAACATCATGTTCATCATTTTTGCAACTCCATTCTAATGAGGTGTATAAGGAGTAATCTTATTCCTTGCTATATCACATTTATTACATAATTATTTAATTTCATTCCTGTAGAAATATCCACCATTATTTGTGTTATAACCCTAATTTGCACCAGACATGCATACCTAGCATCAGACCATCTCATTTTCCATTTTTGCCAAGACACTACTGAACAACTCTTCTTAAAAACACCCTTTTTGAAGGCACATGTGCCTTGCTCCACTATTGCACGTGTGTATACGCTAGTTGACCCACTACAACCCGCATATACTTACAAAAGCACGAAAAATAGAAAGTTGCAAATGGAATACAAATTTCCAGGTAGGATTCCTAAAAATGTTTGACTGCCTACATCCGGTCATTCAACCAAATACCTAGCCCTTTTCAGCCTATAAAAGAAGGGGTAGGGGCCCCGTTTGGGGAAGGAAAATAATTGTAAAGAAGCTCTACCCGATTTTACATTCCCTTTTCCCCAACCTTTTGCAACCATTGTGTGAAGAGAAGCATATACAAAAGTAGTTGGAGCACAGTTGAAGAGGAGCCCAGGACCAAATTCGAGGAGCAATGGATGATCTCAGTATTGTAAGTTACTCTTGTGAGATTAATAAAATATGTACTTTTCTCGTCCTACCATATGAGGTTTTAATGTTTAAATATTGATTAGATTTTGATAGAATCTCTAACCCATTAGTTCATAGATCATATGCATGTTTGGAGTTCTTTCTTTGTCTATTTATGAATGCAGGTCAACTTTGGGAGGATATTTGCAGTCAATGAGTGACCAAACGTTAAAGGATCGAAATCAATCATGAAAACTAAGGTACAATAACTTGATCTTTTTAACCTTATATTTACATATGAATAATGGGGTTTATGATTGGGATGATGGTAAGAAGTAGGAAACTTTAGGTCATTTCTGAATTCATTACAGAACCCTTAATTCTAGTCCGTAGGGGTATTTCCCACCCACAAGAGAATTGACGATTGTACTGGAGAAATATCTAGGGTTTTTGTGGAGACTTTTTGGGTGTTTTAAATTGGGTTTATTACCTTTTTTCTAAGTTTCTGTAAGAGTCTGAGCTAGTAGGGATTCTGGTCTTCCATACCAGTACTCCCTTCTTTCATTAGTCAACTATTTTTCTTATTTTCTGGGAAGTTGCAGAGGTGCACAAGGACTGTAGTGGGCCTGCACGTGTACATACATGCCCTACCTTTATACAACCCGTGTGAATATGCTGGTTGATGAAGTGTTAGATGCGTGCCTGAGTTCAGAATTTTTTTTTTTAGAGAGAAAATCATCCTCTTCCCTGCCAGAAGTAATACTTCTCTTCTGGATCTAGTTCTGGTCTCTGTTGTTGCAGTTTGCAGCCTAGGTATAACCTCATATTAGCTTTTTTTTAACAAAGTTTTCTTGCATCTTTTTCTATCAAAGTAAGTTTCTGTGTCTTCAAGGGATTCTGGTTCTCAATACCAATGTTCCCTGCCATTGCTTGATTGCTTGTTTTTCAATTTTTGAGGAGTTGCAGAGGTGCACGCGGCCTGTAGTGGGCTTGCACGTGTGCACACACGCCTTGGCCTTGCACAACCCACGTACATACGCTGGCTATTGAACTATCAATAGCGTACCTGTTGAGATAATTATTTTTTTTAGAAGAGGCAGTCATCCTCTTCCCTGTTAGGGGTCACACCTCTCAGGTATTTTCTTGATCTAGTCTAGGTCTCTATCATAGAAGTCTACATCTTAGGTTTGATTACACATAGCTTTCTTTTTCATTAAAATTTTTCCTCTGTTTTTCTGTAATATGGTTTTTAGACAAGTTTTAGAGTTTGCATAAAATAGCTTGTGTGTTATTATCAGTAACTCAATGTGATCTGCGCTTAGGCCATAAGTCATTTCTTGGTCTTTACTTGTCGTCATTTTTCCTTTTTTTCTTTTTAAGCATCAAACAATAAAAAAATAAAAATCTTTTATTTCTTGGTTTTGTTAAGTAGTTGGTTGTTTTCATTAATCATCAAGAAAAAGATTGCTTTAATAAGTTCTTGATTGTTGAATTAGGACAATAAGTATCTCATAGTTGAGTGAAATCTTGTTTTGAGTTTTCTGTTAGAAGATCTTAGAAAAAAAGTTTGAAAAGTTGGTTAAAGAGTTTGAATGTGCAAAGTTGAATTTGTGAAGAAGTAATTTGTTTCCAGTTTCGTTATATGCTTTTCTTTTTCATCTCTAAAAAACATCACTATTTTAATTTTTTGTTCCCTTTGACTTCAGATAACCACTAAAATTAATGATTAATTAAAATCAACTAGAATTTATGTTTGTAGGGTCCATCAACTAGTCTAGGCTAGAGCCTTGATTTAGGATTGGAGAGGAAACTCTTCAAGGCTACACAAACAAACATAGGAGTCTAAGCTAGGGAGTGTTAAAATTCTAGTATCGTAAAAGTTATTCAGGACACCCCTCTAACACAGGGTCTAAACACGAGGTCGCGTACAGAAAGGTAGTGGAGATAACCCCTCCAAAGATGGGACGAGCGTAGTGGGGAATGCATATAGAGGGCTTATCTTGGGATTCCGTTGATCGCATTTTCCACGGAGCTTTATGGGTCTTGAATCCATTTGAGGTCCTCAGTCATCTTCCGGAACACTTTCTTTTGATACCCTTGATAGGTTTCAGGCTTGGTACCTTGCTCATTGCGGTCCACCCGACTTTCGAATGTACCCGCCTGGTGACTATTTGCACGCTGGCAACCTAGTTTCATATTATTCTAGTGACTTACACAAGTGACTGCAGGGGTATACCACAGTACCTAAGACATACATCGTGCCACACTTTGCAGAGTATAAATGGAGGGTGCTTCTGTATTCGAGTTCCACTTGCACCGGTAAGTTGCTCTAGTGTTGGTTGTTGTAACTGTTTTTCCAACTAGCTAGTGACTACTTGTTTATCTCATAGGAACTTTTTCTAGTGCATGCTAGTTTTCAAATGATTATAGATATCCCTAGTGTGTATTTTATATTCTCACACAGTGGAGGATCAGGAGTTCCACCGGTCATGAAGGATTTTGGGCCTGTCACCGATTGACCTCGAACCCCCCCCCCCGGCCACCGCTAAGGTGAAAACTAGACCAGGAAGGGTCTTTTGAGACAAACTAGTTACAGGAAACTGTGCTTGACCCAGCTTCGAGAGAAGAACATTTGATTCTGGAGGAGCCAACCATATTATACCTTGGAGAGGAAGCTCTTGGTCCATACAAACCTCCAAACACTGATCTATCAATGCCTGTCATCGTACAATTTTATCCCTACGACCGCTAGATAGTGTCTCAAGTAGCAATGGCAACCAACACTGCTACTTCTTTAGGGACTACTCATATTCCCTCCACGATTATCACTACAGGGGGTGTTCCACCTTCTAACCAGCCATCGCCAATCTAGGCCACTATCGTCTCGACTGCTTCTACCTCAGGCAGCGGTATGATTCCGTCTATGGCGGAGATCACTACTCCATTTACCCAGAGTGAGACAGGCCCTCTGTTCTCATACGGGATGCCTGGATTTACTAAAAGTATTGTACTTTCCTCCTCCAATCTACAGACTTTAGCTCTAGGGGAACGGAGTTCCAACTCTCCTAAGAAAGGATCTATTGGGGGCACTTCAACTCCCTTTATCTGTTTTCCTTATAGTGGGGGTCATATACCCCCTTCGTTTCCCTCATTCGATGGTGTTCATCAACACTCCGTCAGGCCAAGCGTAAACTTGTTTGGAGTAGGTAGTCAAGAACTCCCTTTTTATAACATGTCGGTTGGTTCAACACCATTCTCTTTATTCGGTGCATTTGGTCACAATGCTTTCTTGTCATCTTCTGTCTTGGCTGGGGGAAACCTTGGTTATGGACAACCACATACTGTACAGGGTAATATTCCTACACAAGGGGAAAAATTAGGAATTACTTCCTCACAAGGACCTTGGAATCTGTGGCAGGGACCAGTTCCCTTGTCAGTGATGTCAATCGGGGGCAAACCCTTCCATACCCAGTGGAATCCCAGTTAATGCTCAACACCTATGCCCATTGGATCTATAGGGGGAAACCATTCCCAAAATTCTTGGAATGCAACGCAAGCCCAACCCTTTACGTCCTATTTTGGGATTTATCTAATGATGCCTCCACAAGTGAAGAATTTGTATGCTGGTCATGACCATGTTTATTACCAGAGCCCTGGACAACAACCTAAATTTTTCTGGAAACCTCGTGCCAGCCAAAATCCAGGCCCCTTTTTCCCTGGTTATAATCCACAACCCAAACTGTCATTTTTGGCAACCCTGCACTTGCCAGACTTGACAAGGTTATTAAACAACCCCATCTATCATGATCCGAGTTGGCCTCCTATGCCAACCAAGTTTCCTTCAGGCATTCCAAATTTCAAAGCCAAACCTATTGAATATCATGGCGATCACATGACTACCTTCCACTTATGGTTCTCCTCCAACTCTTTGAGAAACGGTTCCGTCCAGTTGTGATTGTTTCAACGCACTCTCATAGGGAGTGCTACAAAATGGTACATCGAGCTTGACCACTCATGATAGTCTTCCTTCAGAGAATTGGAAATGGATTTTTTAACCCATTTCCAATTACCCGTGAGATACGATGTCCACACTGAATTGATGGCCAATTTTGAGAAGACAAAAGCAGACCATATCTCGGATCACATTCGAGAATGGAGACGTCGGAAGAGTTTGATAAAACTACCAGTCCCACCATCATTCCTGGTAGAGTGGTTCCTTAATTATTTGGTACCTCAAGTGTCTAAAGACGTCACAACATCCAGGGTGTTTTCCGAGGAAGACGTGATAATGAGAGCTCAATAGTTAGAGATGATTTACTCTCAGTTTGGTTTACTTTATGAAATTTTTCCAGACGCACTGAGGTTAATACTTGACAACACCAGAAAGAGTTCTGGACCACATGTCGATGGAATTATTGGTTCAACCCAAATGAATCTCAATAATCCATTGTCAAATCAATTGCAACAATTTTCGATACAACAGACAACGGCCAACCAGACCACCGGTTCGGTTGTTCCCCCTACCCAAAAGTCAGATGTACACAGTGTGAAAAAAACAAACCCAAAGGCCACCCAACAACTTTACAGAAAGAAGAAACAACGAAAGAAGGGTAAGGGGGATAAGAAACCCACCGATAATGCTAGCGGGGGAGACACTGAAAAGAAGAAGTCAAAGTATCCTTGTAATATTTGCAAGGAGGACCACTCGACACATCAGTGCCCTCGGCTTGCGGAGGCCCAGAAGTTATTGGAACAACAACAACTTGTTGTGTTAATGAACCCATTTCCACATGGGAAAAACCTAACCCAAGCCTCTTCGAGCGCCAAGGGGGTCAGTCAAGGGACCCCCCCATCTTCAATCAATCCTTCGTCCATGAATGCATACATGATGAAAGGTAACGTTGACATAGCCACTAGGACATGCGACTATGAAATGCCAAGCACCTCTGAGAAGAGTAAAGAAGCTGAAAACCCATCTCTTCCCCTTCAGATTGAGAATAAATTGGGTGAAAAAATGATACGCATCCCGAAAGGTGTGTTCAAGAGAGATTCTCACAATCTGAATGCAAGGTCCACCCAGAACTACTCTGTGGTGGAGGATTTGTCACAAACGCCTTGTGCAATGTCTTCTTTGGAAGTCCTCTAGAGTTGCCCTTCCTAGAGAAAGGCCCTATTAGATGCCTTAGGATATACTGAGACTTGTAATCTAGGAACGATCATGCTTGATATGACTAACTTAAAACCTCATCTTCCTTACCATGTATCTTTTCAAATAGTAGTGGCTTACACCACAAAAACATTTACCTGGAACATTTTCCACGTAGTGGTTGATGAGGGTACCTCGACATGCGTCATGTCTTTGGCATGTTGGAAGGCCATCGGCCAACCTATTGTTTCTCCATCACCTACTCTTCTTATGGATTTCGATGATCATTCTTTCCAGCCACATGGGATCATCCCCTCCTTCCCCGTGAAGTTAGGGGGGGAAATGTGTGCATCAAAGTCAAAGTGGTTGATGTGTCTCTCAAATACAATCTCTTGTTAGGAAGGAGTTGGACCTATGCTATGCAAGCAGTGTTCACGACATTTTTTTGAGTCTTTCTATTTCCATACGAGGGCCAGATCATGACCATTGATCAGTTATCCTTCTCTCATCCTGACCCTTCATCAGGAGTCTCCATGGTCCCGATGATTGATAACCCTCAGCCTGACATTGTCAACATAGGGGTTGGTTTGTGCCCACCTTTGATGGGTACTTTCGACTACCCGCCACCTACTAGCAATGTCCATTTCATGTCGGTTGTCCCCGACCAACCTTGGGCCGAAAATTTTCAACTCTCGTCATTTCACATGATGTACTTTTATGATCCGTGGACTCTTCCTTACCCATCGAACACAATGGAAGGGATAGAGCACCATGGAATGTCCATGCCTCTGTCCATGACAGAAGTTGAATACTCGATTATTCAGCAAGTTTCCGCCAACCTCGACTTGAGTCTCGCACAAGAGTTAGATTCGGTGCTCAAGCCTATTTGGGATCAAGGTTCCCTTGTTGATACAGATTCTTTAGACTTAGTATTTCCCTTATACGATGTGATTATTGAGGCAATGACTTGTCCGAACTGACCCTGGGATGATCTTCATCATAGATCTTACTTGAGCCCGGAGTTAAGATGAATTGAATTAGGTGAATTCACTCTGACTATGATTGGAGATAAATCTTGTCTTATCAATCCTTTGGTAATGCACATAGTTTATGCTGAAGGAAATATGGAAACAATACCTGAAACAATACCTATCGACATCTCCAGAACCCCTGGCGTCATGGAGAATATATTTTTCAAAGAGACCTACTCCCCCGAGGAGATTCAAATCTACACGGATTTATTTAAAGAATTATGCGATGTGTTTTCTTGGTCTTATGAGGAAATGCCAGGCATAGATCCAAGAATCATCGAACATGAAATCACAACTTATCCAGGTATTAAGCCTATCTGATAGAAGCTTTGTCCGGTCAATCCTAAGAAAGCAACTACTATTAAGGCTGAATTAGAGAAACTACTTAAAGCTACTTTCAACTACCCCGTCCAATTGATTCAATGTGTGTCGAATCTTGTGCCAGTCAATAAAAAATAGGGTATGATTCACGTATGTATGAACTTTCATGATCTGAACAAGGCCTGCCCAAAAGATAATTTCCCCACGTCATTTATTGATTAGATAGTCGATGAATGCGCAGGTTGCAAAGCATTTTATTTCCTGGATGGTTTTTCGGGATACAATCAGATACAGATCAAACCTGAAGACCAACACAAAACCACTTTCATTTGTCTATGGGGTACATTCCCTTATCAAAAGATTCCTTTTGGTCTAAAAAATGTTGGAGCTATGTTTCAGCAGGCCATGTATTTTTCTTTCCATGACCTCAAACACATAGTCGAGGCTTATCTCGATGATTTAGCGTCACGATCTCCCAAGAGAGATGATCATCTGAAACACCTCCGACTTATCCTTGAACGATGTTGCTACTATTTACTTCACTTGAATCCAAACAAGTGCACTTTTTGCGTCACATCGGGTCACTTGCCAGGTTTCATCGTTTCGACAATAGGGATCATGGTCGATCCTCTAAAGGTTGAGGCAATAGTTCAGTTGCCTTCCCCGTGCACCATCCCTTGGCTTCAAAGTTTTCAAGGAAAAGTGAACTTTTAACGGAGCTTCATCGCAAACTATGTCGTGATCACAAAGGGTTTTATGTGTTTATTGAAGAAGGATGTTCCTTTTCATTGGGATGAAGCCGCTCAATGCTCTTTCACAGCGTTGAAATGCGGCCTCACATCTACCCCTCTTCTTTGGCCTCCCAATTATAATAAATATTTATTATTGTACTTGGCCACTACAGAGTCGACCATCGATATGGGCTTAGTTCAGAAGGATGATTTTCTCTCAGAATACGTGATTTATTACCTGAGTCGAGGCCTAGTTGGCCCGAAAATCAATTATTCCCACATTGAAAAATTTGCTTTGGTAGTATTCCATGCTGCCCAACGGTTTCGTCATTACATTTTGTTTCACAAGACCACCATCACTGTCATTGTGAATCCATTTCAATACGTATTGAAACGACGCGTAATCGGCGGAAATATCAGTAGATGGATAGTTATCTTCTAGGAAATCGACTTGGAGTTCATTTCGGCGAAATCCAAAAAATTGATGGTCTTTGTGGAACTCATATCGGAAATTTTGGTCGAATCAGGTGATGTTATACCTGACGAGTCGCCTATGAAAGGAGACATGTTTTTGATCTCATCTTTTGACCCTCAGTATGGATATTTGCTTGTCTATCTCTAGACTTTGAAGTGTCCCACCTCTTCTTCTCATGATGAGTGTCGTTGTATATGCCATCAGGACAAGAACTATCTCATACTCAAGACCACTTTGTATTGTCAAGGTGTAGATTTCATCCTTCACCGATGTCTTACTCATGAAGAAGCAAAAATTGTGCTTAACGATTTCCACACTAGAGCTTGTGGCGATCATTTGTATGGGTTGGAAACATCCCAAAATATTCTATGAACTGGTTACTTCTAGCTAACATTAATCAAATATTGTCTTGAATCAGTCAAGAAGTGCTACCCGTGTCAGATCTTCTCTTGGAAGATGAGGGCACACCCTGCTCCCATGTTTCTCGTTATTACCATTGGCCCCTTCACTAAATGGGAGATTGTTTACACTACATGCAACTCCCCTTCAGGAAGGGGCACCGCTATATCATTGTAGTAGTAGAATAATTCACCAAGTGGGTCGAAGCTATGCCAACATTCAAAGATGATGGGGAGACAACACCTCTCTTTTTATTCAACGAGATAATAGCAAGGCTCGACATCCCTAGATAGATTTTCACTAACCATGGCAGTCACTTTTAGAACAAAATAATGACCGAGTTAACGTCAAAGCTTGGGTTGTGGCAAGAACATTCATCACCCTACTACCCATAAGTGAATGGTCAAGTGGAAGCTATAAATAAATCTCTTAAGACCATTCTACAATGAACGATCAATTCGCCCAAGTCAAATTGGCATTTGATATTATACTCAACATTATGGGCTTACCGAACACTTATTAAGACTGCAATCGGTTTCTCACCTTTTCAACTCGTTTACGGGCTGGAAGCAGTCTTTCCCATAGAGTTCCAGATCCCATCATCAAAGTTGGCAGTACAGTTATTTCCAGACACTTCACCACTTTAAGAGCATTTATTATACCTCGAGAAGCTCAATGAGCAGCATCGTGATGTGGCCTTGGCTAACGAGGATCACAAACAAAAATTCAAGTGTCAGTATGATCGATCTGTTCATCCTCAGATTTTCTCTGAAGGAGAACTTTTCCTGGTCTATGACCAAGATAAGGACCCTCTGGGGGCAAGCAAGTTCAAACCCATGTGGTTCATACCTTTCATCGTAAAATAAGTACTACAAAAGGGTGCTTAACATCTAATGGGATTTGAGGGAAATGTTTTGGCAGATCCTAGAAATGGGCTCTACCTCAAGAAGTATTACTCATAGGTGGGTCACCTTGGGTGACTTTTGTAACATATGTATAGTATTTGTACTATTACTTTTAGTTTTTTTCTTTTGGTTTTATGGATGTGTCATTTTTGATGTTATCTTTTTCACCGTGGAAAATGTCAAGTGAATCATAAGTGTTTGTTGGGTTCACAGATGGCGCTAGCCGACACACTTGGAGGCTTGCTTCCGCATCTTGGGTGATGTTCACACCTCAGGGCCAGTTGCTATCTTCAGGAGGTATCTGTTTAGGTGAAACCACAAATAATGTCATTGAATACAAACAAGTTATTGAGTTGCTTTGTGACACTTTTTCGTTTGGTATCTCTCACCTCCGGGTCTATTTAGATGCTCAAATGGTTGTGTCTCAGTTAAATGGAGTTTACCACATTCATGATCCTACTCTACACCGACGGTTCCTTATGGTATCTCTCTTAGAATGAAGCTTTAATTACATTACGTATATCCATGTTCCTAGGAGATTAAATCAAGTTACAGATACTCTAGATAATCATATATTAGATTGGCATCTTGCACACATGTAAGAAAAACACACACACATGAAAATACATTCAAAAATAAATGTAATCCATAAAACAAAAAAATATGTAAATACGCATATATATATATATATAGAGAAAAGAGTTAGAGTACATAAGCGGGTGTGAGCACCTCAAAAAATATGTGTTCAGTACAGATTCACAGGGCTTATGCCCTCAAAAATATACAAAACATGCTCTTGGCACATAAGAAGTCCAGTCTAAGCTAAGGGCGGGGCCTGTTGGCCCTGCCGTAATGATGGTACCCCAAAAACGTGAGTCTGCATGGATGGTGGGAGATCCTCAATCTCCTCCATGGGGACTGTCTAAGTAAGCATGGTGAGGTTCTGTTCTACCCGTCTCAAAAATCTCTCAGCCTCCTCAGCTGGATGTCCCCCTGCTGCTTTTGGTCCACCAGCTGTGGTTGGGCTCGCCTCTGGTCGAGGACGCCTCCTTGTCCTCAAAAATTATACTGGATGTAGTGGCCCCACATCTACACATAACAAAGACATACATGTCAGATACTCTGGTATAAAAAAAATGATATTTTTGAAAAGACAGAAAAAAAAAAAAAACTTTAAAAAAGAAAACAAAAAAACAAACTTACCCATCTCTCCTCACTCCTCTATGGGAGGTACCTCCATCTCAGTATCTCTAGATAATTTTATCCTAAAATAGGGGTATTCTTCTATGGACAGAATCTGTCGTGCCCACCAAGAAAAAAACTTGTCGTCGAAGGCCTCAATATTCGTTCCTCCCCCCTATCGTAGCAACAACATTTCCCATCTGCATAACACAGGGTGAGAGGCCTCCTGCCCTCATGTCGTCTCTCTAGGACTGAAAATAGGAACTCTCTCAAAGAGAAAAGCACAAAGAATAGTCCCAAAACAAAATTTTCTCTGTCTCCGCATTCAACATTCTGTTAGCTGCCTCTTCATATAGTCCAGTAATGTGGTGCCCCATTCAAAAATTTCTGCATTTAATGTATGAACCACACAATTCATGTGCACCCAGGAATCCTGATGCAAAGACGCAGACCCAATGATATGCCCAATGAGAAACACTATCACCTTCAGTGATAAGTTTGAAATCTTTCTTATCGACACTTGTGTGCCCGTTTTGCTATGTCGGCTTCACAATGGGGTTCAATCAACTCTGATATGTTGTGAGGCCCAGAGGGAAAAGTGTGAATATTGACTGGTTCCCCTCTCCTTGAGAGGCCAGTCAGAAAGTAGATATCCTCGATTCTTGGAGTCAATGAATGTCCCTCAAGCATGAATGCCTCTGTGTCAGGATACCAATAATCAACCAAGGCATTCAGGAGCCTAGGTTATGCCCGCATGAAAAGACAATGGGAAAAATTTAACAAACCACATTGCAACAATGCAACAAGAGAATCAGGGTCCTCATCGACCAAAAGGTCAATGTCCTCATGCTCTCTCTCTCTCTCTCCAGTGAACATACATCCTGTAATAGACAAAGTTTAGGAGGGTTAACTCTTGCATTTTTTTAATTTTTTACACAAAATGAAGGGTACATGCGGGCTGTAGTGTGCACAGTCACGTGTGCACACGTGCATTTTTTCTCCTACCCACATGCACACACAAGCTATCATAGGAAATCCCGGGTGTACATAGGGCCGACCTTTTTAAAAGGTCGACGCCCCTCCAAAAAACAAAATTAAATGCATAAAGGAAGAATTGAATTGCAAGAGGGGTTAGTATGTACTTACTTGGTCCAAGCAGAAGTTCATTTCGTCCACTGAGGCTCCCATAATCAACTCTTTTCACAAAGGGGTATTTTTGTTCTTTAGTCAATTTCTCAATTAGCAATGGTGATAATGAGCTGCTAGCTTCTATTTATAGACTTTTTGGCCACTTTTTGTCATTTTTTGGACCCCTTTGTCATTTTTTCTAATCTGAAAATCATTTTATATGGTTCAATATTTTCTTAGGGGATGTTACAATAAGTTTTACTTTGGTTATTTGGAATTGTTTTAGTGATTTGGGTCATTTCAAAGGTCTTTTGGTGAAAATTCATCTTTTCAACTTTGTGCATGTAAGATAGATTTCCATTTCCACTGGTTGCACCTTGTTGTCTTTTTCTCTTTTCCATAGGATCGATCCCACCGNTTCAGATTTATTCCTGAGGAAATATATCCAAGTATTCCTCGAGAAGTCATCTATAAATGAGACATAGTACACAGATTTTCCCAACCATGGAAGTGACATAGGTCCAAACACATCATTGTGCACTAGCTATGAAATTCCTTCTGGTCTCATTGCACTAGAGGGGAATCTTACCCGATTATGCTTCCCATATACAAAATTTTCACATAAATCAAAATCTAGAAAGTAGTTACACATACCTTCAACCATACCTTTACCGTGTATTAGTTGAAGACCCTTCTCTTTGATATGCCCTAGTATTTGATGCCACAACATAACCTTTCCTCCAGAGACTATAGGAGTTTTTTCTTCTTCAACTCCAATATCAAGAACAATGGAATTATTACACCCATCACTAATAATGATCCCTTTCAGCTTATATAGAGTTCCAATTGAGCTCCCTTCAACAACACGATTGTAAATGTGTTGAACCTGCACAAAATAGATCTAGCTAGAAATTGACACACACATTTGCAACGAGAATATGAGAAAGAAGAAGTAAGAGAGAAATAATGGAAGGATTATAATTAACCATATTCCACACTCAAATAGTGAATAATTTACAATATATATGCTACATGAGTAACTAATGTGCCATACTAGTGATGTAGAGATATCTAGACACTCACTAACAAACATTGGAGTGAACTGCCACTTAATCCTAGTTACATGATCCATACAATCATCAGTTAACTGAGTAACAAATTCCACTAATATAACTAAGTGTAACTGACTCTAGACTGAAGAGGAACATCGTATTTTGTAGGGGAATATTCTCTAGAGAGAATATTCTCATATAAGGAAGAGTTCTCAACATTGGACTGTAAAACTTAGGAAAATAACTATAGGTGTGAGTGTGTAATATCTCCAACACCCCCCATGAACACTAATAGGGTTTACATGATGAATGGGTCCCAAAAACCAATGCCATGTTAGGTACCCATTGTACAATTCATATAAGAATGAGAAGGAACAAAAATAAGTTGCTAAGCAACCCTGTCCTTCACTCCAAGAAGACCTTGCAGCTGTGCAAGTTTGTGCTCTTTGAATATATTTTTGAAGATGTAGATGTCTACATGGATATGATGAAGTAAATTCACCATTGATATGTCCACACATATCCAATTTATCTTCTTGTAATGAACAATATCCAAATAAAGTTTGGATGAAATTTTGAAAACCGTGCAGTCGTTTCCGGAAACAACGCTGAAATTTTGTTGAATTTAAAATGATCATAACTTCACTTCTCGAACTCCATTTCATACAATGTTGTTTTTTAAATTGGATGGTTTTCCAAGAGGAATTGAAATATCCAATTTGTTTCTACATATTTTTCTCCGAAAATATCATAATTGAATCTGATGTGTGTGGGTCTCTTTTTGTTTCCTGAGATGCATGCATGGCGCATGCATGTTTCTCCTGAGATGCATGCATGGCGCATGCATGTTTCTCTTGATATGCATGCATGGCACATGGAAAAGTGTATCAAGAGAAATATATCTTCCATATGAAATTTAGAAAACAAATCTAAAATGGAGTAGACATCATCTGAAATTAATGAAATACAAATTTGTGCAGATACTTGTGTAGAAGGCTCTTCAAACTGAGATGATTGATGTTCCAGTGGATTTTCTACTTTATCTATCTTTTCAACATTTTGCATGAAGTCTCCCTTATTCCCAATTAAAACCTCTAATCTACTCCATAATTCATTTGTATTTGAATCTTGTGAGTCATCATATATTTGGTGGATAATTTCAAGAGAAATAAACCAGAGGATACATCCTATGGCCATATATTGTCTATTAAGAAATTAATTTTTCTCATCGGTGGAATCATGATCTACTTCCATTTCCAGAGTTATTGTGTACAAGCCTCTGCATCTGAGATGAAGAAGAATTTTTGGCTTCCATTCCAAATAGTTATGAAGCATGAGAAGTATTGTCGGTGAATAATGCATATTTTCCGCATTCTTCAATATTCAATACCTAGAAAAATATTTTGGTGTGTCTTTTTCCTAGAAATCCGTTGTCTCTCATACCATGTAAATGTGTTGAACCTACATAGAATAGATCTAGCTAGGAATTGAAACACACATTTGCAAAGGGAATATGAGAAAGAAGAAGAAAGAGAGAAATAATGGAAGAATTCTCATTAACCATATCTCACACTCAAAGAGTGAATAATTTAAAATATATATAGGCTACATGAGTAACTTATGTGTACTTTCCTTGGCTGGAAGTGTGGGAAAATATTTTCATTTTTTGCAGATTTATTTTTTCACAAGAAAAAGAGGGACGCAACATTCCATATGATTTATATAGGTTTTGGTGAAACATTTTCAAACAATGGTTTTATATATGAGTTCCTCTCAGAAAAATACCCAAGCTAAAAAACAAATCGTTTGAAACGGAGTCCGGGAAGTCAAGTTATTTGCATTTTAAAATCTGCAATTTTCAGGGTTTTTTTTTTTGCGGAACACAAGTCACCCTGAACACAACCCTTGAAATTGTATTGCATCCAAAACAAGAGATAGGGATCGAAATACATATTTCAATGGATGAGAACCATCCATATCACCAACTAGAGACCCAAGATGACACTCAGTCTGCACATAGCACTACTTTTGTCAAGGAATAAATTGCACCTCTGTTACATGACCCGCGATAGTGGCAAGCTATCTTGGAGCTCTGATTGGAGAAAACAAAGGTGCTTGCAATAATTCCACTGAAATTCACAGACAGTATTGTGAAAAGCCTCAAATCTCACTCGCCTACCCTAGATGGTTTTTTTACACCCAATTTTTCCAAGAATTCTATCGCAAGAGGTTAGCTACTTTCTTTGTGGTCGCCCCTAGATTGAATTTCCACTAGTGGAGAGATATCTAGATGGGGTACACCAAAAATCCTGCAGCTTATTCGGGTTTCCACCGACCAAATGAATAAAAGGATAACAAGAGTCGAGCATAACAATCAATCCCTCACACAACAAGCATAATATTTGAGAGAGGTTGTCAATGAAGCCACTATAGCCAAAGCATATGAGCAAAATTTGCAGGTACAAGACGAATCCACTGTTGCAGCAATCACATCAAATTTTTTTCAAGTTTGGCCTTCTTTTTGATAGGTCATTCCTGAGATTCTAGTATATGTTACTCCAATTTCACCACCTAACATAGTTGACCTCATTGTTGGTGCATGTTCCCAGTTCATGGCCAAGAGATATACCTTGCAAAGGGAGGTTCTTGCATTCAAATTAAAGAGAAAGGAGCAACCCGAAGAGCTCCTCCATAAGCTTACACTAGCATTCTAAGAGGGAACCACTGTCAATTCCTCACTTCATGCTTGAACTGAGGAATGTCACCAACTCTTTGATATGGTCACAGATTGAGTTGACTTGTTGTACCAATGCAATAAGCTTGTTGAAGATAAATTCTATAGGATTTATCATATGCATGCATAAGCCTGGTCCATTGTTGACCCTATCGAGCAAGCAACTAATTTTTCTAAGATACAAGCTAAGTATGACAGGTTGTATGTTAGGTAGCTAGAGAGATAGTGGGGGGGGGGAGTAGAGGGCCCATAGTGATAATAATGGATGCCATTCAATGTAAGGTGGTCTAGGTCCACTATATTATTATATAAGGCCCAATATGGTAGTTAGATATAATAAATGCAAGAGGACTTCTTAGAAGGTTCTACTTATAGAAGAATCCTCTTCTAGAATGTTCTTAGGTTATGGTAGCACTATATAAAGGGGGTCAAGCAATGTAATGAGATATTAAGAGAAGTATTGTATTTGGAGTTGAATGTCATTAGGAGGAATCCCCCTCGAAGAGGCAAGTGAACATGAGAGGATCCCTTCCATAATACGATCCATTGTATGGTGTTTCCCTACCCCAAGGGTTTTGATATAATAAAGTGGTAGTTTTATATATTGTTCTCTAAATATTTGTGAAGTTTCTATATGAAATTATTTGGTTCTTAACTAGTGGTATCAGATAACTTTCCTTGGCTGGAAGTGTGGGAAAATATTTTTATTTTTTGGAGATTTATTTTTTCAAAAAACAAAGAGGGACGTGACATTCTGGATGATTTATATAGGTTTTGGTGATTTTTTTTTCAAAAAATGGTTCTATATATGAGTTCCTCTCAGAAAAATACCCAAGTTAAAAAACTAAATCGCCTAAAACGGATTCTGGGAAGTCAAGTTATTTGAATTTTAAAATCTGCAATTTTCAGGGTCTTGCTCTTTATTTCTATCTGCGTAGTGGATGATTTGTAGAACATAATGAAATTATTGTGTCATTCTTCAAGATATGCTTGGATAATGTGGAGCACAGTCATAACAAGACTTGGTCCATTTGATTTAGTCAAATTTTGTCCTCAATGTAACAATCATGTGTCCACATACTTTATTTAGACAAAATTGTAACTAATAGTATTTTGATATGGTTAAAGTTTGTCCACAATATAACTGTGATACCTTATTTAGACAAAATTATAACTGAGATGATTTTGATCTGGTCAAATTTTCTCCACATTTTAATTGTTACATGTCCACATATAGAAATGTAAACTCAAGAAAAATAGTATAAGTATGGATGGGCTCTGATCGTGGATGTGTGTGCGAACTGAGGTGGAAGATGATACTTTAACAGTTCATAGGAACAAAAATGTAAATTCATCAGGATGTGTTGAAATATTTAGTGATGTGACTGATTTTTATGAGTTTGTGGTGGAAGGGTGGTGCTAGGGTGAGTCGAAACTCACTGAGGAATGGTGTCCTCATTTTTGTAATAGGTTGGTTCCTAAGATGATTGGTGTCCTCATTATTTGTGACATATTGGTTACTGAGAGAATCATTTTCCCTGTTATCTACGATAGGTGGATTCCTATTGAGCTAAAACTTTATAAATTGTAAGTTGGTGCTTGCAAAAGAACATAAAGGAGATGTTCTGTGGTTTTTTTCTGAATTGGGTTTCCATGTAAAAATATTTGTGTATTGTGTTCACTATGCTATTTTGGTATATGCTTGTATTTTTCATTAATCATGCACTTGTAAATAACTTTGATGGCTATGTTGATTTCTTTTTCTATCTTTCATTAAGTGCGCATTTCTAAATAATTTAATTGGTTGAAAGGAAAGAAAAATAAAGAAAGTTAATGAAATATTGCTCACACCCCTCTCAATATTGTTGTGAGTATCAACAATTGGTATTGGAGAAAAGTTTCCTTCGTTTACAGTCTAACAATTGGAAGGAAGATCACATAGAAAATATGACCAGTCAAGAATCTTCTTCAACTAGACCTCCTCTGTTAAACGGAAAAAAAAAAAATCATTTTGGAAAATCAGAATGAAAACCTACTTAATGTCTCTTGGTATGGAAGTTTGGCAGAGTGTGGTAGATGGTTATAAAATCCAAACTAATCTTCCAACTAATGAAGTTGGTTAGAAAGATTACTATAGTAATGAAAAATATATGAATGTTATTCGAGGAGGACTAGTAGAGACATAATTTGTTAAAGTGATGCAGTTGGAATCCACAAAGGAAATATGGGACAAACTAGTAAACAATTATGAAGGAGACGAGAAAGTAAAATTGGCCAAAACTCAAGCTCACATAATGTAGTTTGAAATCCTAAGAATGAGTGAATATGAAAATATTGCAAGTTTCTTTCTCAGAGTTGATGAGACCGTAAACACCATGAAAGGGCTAGGAGTGGAAATTAAATAATATATCGTAGTTCATAAGGTACTGAGATCTGTTCTCTCAAAACTTGATCCAAAGGTCTCGACTGAACAAGAAATCCATGAACTAGACAAACTGAATATGGATAGGCTCCATGGAATTCTAATTTCTTATGAGATGAGAAATAGGAAAGAACAACCAGATCTAAAGGAAGCATTCTTCAAAGCATCATTCGGATCCTCAACATATCAAGATCATGATTCTTTAGAACACTTCTCATATGAATAAGAAGCTAAATTTGGAAGGAAGCTAAAGAGGGCTCTGGAAAATATAAATGTATGTTACCATTTAAATTCTTTCATTGTGGTAAATTTGGTCATTTTTCCTCTAAATTTCCTTTTAAAGGAAATACAACTAATGAAAAGGAAATAAAATGCAAGGGTAAACCTAGAAATTTAAAACAAACTTTTAAAAGGAATATTTTTTTTTCAAAGGAAGATAACAGTAACTTTGATGAAGAAGAAGATTAGCTAGATATAATTCATGATGAAAAACTTCTCATTTCTTTGGAAAAACACAAATCTGATCAATCATATACTAAAGAGTGTGAAGTTGTAGTATACATGGAAGGATAACTCATTAGTACTCTTGAGGAAATCTCCTGACTCAAGAAAAATAACAAAATATGGAAAGAATGGTTGTAGGTCTACAAATACAAAGACAATAAGGTTAGTGAATAAATATTCATCTTAAAAATTCATCTCATAGAATCCAAAATAAAGGAATAAGTATTGATAAATCATATAAAAGAAAAGGAAAATATTTGCGAAAAACTAGAAGCAGAAATAGTTTCCTTTAGAAAAGATATAGAGAAATTCAAGACTCAAATGAAATTCATAAAATAATTTTAAACTCTAGATAACATTATAAGAAATTATATATCACCATATGACAAGAAGGGGTTGGGATATAAGGAAAGTCTAAAAATTTTCAAAGGTGAGTCAAGCACTAACATGACAACCAATGAGAAGCCTACAAGCTATGAAAATTCTCTCAAGCGAAACAACAGTCAAGCTTACCAAGGAAACGATGAAAATAAGAATCATACATAACTAAATTAGACCAACTATGGAGGAAGAAACATGTGACTGAATCGTATCAAGTTGGAAGACAAAGACCGATTCCTACAAGTAAGTTTTTCATTCCAAGGCATCAAAATTTTTTCTATGGATATTGTTTCTCTTGTGGAAGCTCTGGATATAAGGCTGTAAGTTGAATATTTTTTAGATATCACAGAAGTATAGGAAAAAGATTCAAAAAACCTCAAAAGGCCATGGTTCAAAATTATTTTAATAATGCCTTCTCTCCTTTACTAAATGAACTTGAATGCCACATATGCAATAATTTTGGTCACAAGTCAAGTGAATGCATAAGAAAATTTTTGCCTATATTTAGGAAAGATAGACATAGGAAGGATAGAAATGAAGTTTTTACCAAGGTTTAGAGGAAGACAAATAATAGTGCTGAAAATTGTGGACTAGCTCTATATGCCAAAAATCAAGAAAATCAATGGTACATTGATAGTGGCTGCTCCAAGCACATGACAAGAGAAAAACGTAAGCTTGAATTCTTAATTAAAGAAAAAATTGGTAATGTCGCTTTTGGAAACAATGATCCATCCAAAATCACAGGAAATTGAACTATTGTATTAGATGAAGATAAAAATTGAAAGAACAAAGAATAAAATGTGTTTTATGTTGATGGTATAAAACATAACTTATTAAGTGTAATTCAAATGCGTGACAAAGAACACAATGTTCTTTTTCATTCAAGAGGATGTAAAGTAATGGATGAAAATACAGGGAAGATTGTTTTTAAGGAAGCTAGAACTTCAGGGAATGTGTATGTTTTAGAGGAAGGAAAAGAAAAATGTTGCATTGGTAAAACTGATGAGAGATGGATTTGGCAAAAAATACTAGGTCATCTTAGTTTTAATCAACTTGTTAATATAGGAAGAAAATGTGTTGTGAGAGATATGCCTAATATCTTCAAACCTGGGAATATTGTTTGCAAGTCATGTTAGTTTGGAAAATAATAAAGAGTTCAATTCAAGGCAAGAGAACACCCCACCACTCAACCTCTTGAGTTGATTCATACATATATTTGTGTCCCTATAGGTACAAAATATCCTCGAGGTGAAATATATGTCATTCTGTTAATTAATGACTATACCAGAATGGCTTGGGTTGGATTGTTGAGGAATAAATTCGAGGCTTTTGAAAAATTCAAAATCTTCAAAGCATAGGTAGAAAATGAAATGGACTTAAAGATCAAATGCCTAAGGTCAAAAAAAGGAGGAGAATTCACATTGATGAATTCAATAGTTTTTGTGAAAAGCATGGGATCAAGAGATAGTTTTCTATTGCCAAAGCCCCTCAACAAAATGGAGTAGTGGAAAGGATGGACATAACAGTTCAAGAAATGGCCAAGGCCATGCTTGATGAGTCAAAAGTACCCAAAACCTTTTGGGGAGAGGTTTTTCAAACTGTTGTCAACGTTATGAATAAGGTGCACATAATATTAAACAATGATAAAACACCTTATGAGCTATGGCATGGTAGATAAAAATCAATAGATCACTTCAAAAATTTTGGAAGAAAATGATACATTAAAAGAAATAAAGACAACTTAGGTAGGCTTGATTCTAGATATGATGAAGTAATTTTTCTAGGATACTCCTCCAGAAGTAAATGTATAGGTGTTATAACAAAAGAATCCATAAGATTGAGAGCACAGATGTAAAAGTATATGAGGGACCACATCATTCAGTGAGATATCAACACCATAATGAGAAATATGATGAACCAATTAGCAATGAGTTACAAGACAATGGAATGGATGAGAAACAAGAACAAGAGGATTAAGAAGAAGAAGAGATAATGGAAACATCACAACCAAATGCCCTATCAAGGTATGTTCAAAAAAATCATCAAGAAAGTCATATTCTTGGAAATAAGGAAATATGTGTACAAACCAGAAGAAAAATTATAGATACATCTACCTCTATAAATTTTGAGTTGATATCCATGATTGAACACCAAAACTCTGTGCAAGCAATCTAGGATGATCACTAGGTCAAAGCCATGAATGAAGAACTAGGCCAAATAGAGAAAAATAAGACTTGATATCTTGTTCCAAAACCAAATGAAAAGAATGTAATTGCAACTAAATGGGTATAAATAAACAAGCTAAATGAAGATAGAAAAATAGTCAGAAACAAGGACATATTAGTATGCAAAGGGTATGCTCAAGTTTAAGGAGTGGACTTTGAAGAAACATTTACTCATGTTGCAAGAATTGAAGATATCAGGATGTTTTTGGATTTTGCATGCTACAAAAAATTCAAAGTTTACTAGATGGATGTCAAATCAACATTTTTAAAAGGTGACCTTGAGGAAGAAGTTTATGTGGAGAAACATGAAGGCTTTCTTCTTACTGAAAAAAAAAGAATTATGTCTGCTGACTAAAAAAATCCATGTATGGGCTAAAATAGACTCCAAGAGCTTGGTATTATAGAATTGATAGGTATTTGCACTAGCAAAGATTCAAAAAGGGAACTTATGATAACAAATTATACATCAATACCGAAGGTAATGGTCTATTAATTATTGTGGTGTATGTTGATGATATTATTTTTGGCAGTAATATTGAATTAATGAGTAAGAAGTTTGTAGCTACAATGCAACAAGAGTTTGAGATGTCCATGTTAGAATAAATCTCATTCTTTCTTAGGTTACATATTTATCAATAAGAAAAGGGAATTTCAAGGTAAATATCTCAAGGAAATATTGAAGAAATTTGGCATGGAAAACTGTGCACTAGTAAGCACTCCAATGAATACTAGTTGTAAACTCAACAAGGATGATGATGCTACATAAGTAGATCAAACCAGGTACAGGTCTATTATTTTTATTTTACTCTATCTCATAGCTTCAAGGCCTAACATCATACAAGAAGTGGGTCTTGTAGGTAGGTTTCAAGCCAATCCTAAGGAAACTCATGTTCTTGCAATCAAAAGAATATTCAGGTATTTAAAAGGCACTATTGGTTATGGATTGTGGTGTCCAAAAAACAAAGACCTCATTCTCATATCTTACATAGATGCATATTGGGAATGAAGTATTGGTGGCATAAAAAGCACCAGTGGAGGTGAATTCTTCCTTGGAAGTTGTTTAGTATCTTGGCTCAGCAAGAAACAAAATTCCATTTCTCTCTCTACAACTGAAGCAATGTATATAGCTGCAACATCCTGTTGTACAGACGTGTTGTGGATAAAGAAAAATATCAAGGATATTCAAGTTCCCTATGATCAACTTGTTTATATCATGTGAGACAATAGAATTACTATTAATCTCTCCAAAAATCACATTCAACACTCTAAAACTAAGAATATCCCCATCATCTATCACTTTCTTAGAGAATAGGTCCAGGATCAAGTGGTTAAATTATAATATGTTCCTTCTAAAGAGAAAATTGTAGATATAATCTTTACCAAGACATTACCCAAGGACTCCTTTGAGTACCTCATAGAGAAGTTGGGAGTACTTCCCACTCCTCATTTAGACACATAAATATTCATAATAGGTTGGAGGCTGCTAAAAGACCTTCCCAAGCTTAGGGGGAGCAACGCAATAAATTGAGTAGCATGTAATACATCATTCTGATGGGAGGAGTTACTCTTAGGATGTGTGAAGTAAAAAGGATAGTTCCCTTTTCCATTGATGTCAAAGGGGGAGAAACATACATCTGTGACAAAGAGGATCATACATCAAGGGGGAGTGAAGGCCAGAGGAACACATTAATAGGGGAAAATCTCAACAACAAGAGTTGGAATCAATAAAAAATGGGGAGTTTTTTGAGCATATATTCTCATTAAAATCAACATTATGCACATGGGAAAGGAAGTGAGAAAAAGGATTAAGGTACACATGGACAGTATGGCACAAATTTGGTGCACAAGCAGAGGAAGTGCATGAAAGGCTTGCAGACAAAGTGAACGAAAGGATTATTTCTACTGCATTATTGTAGATCCACACGAAATGGAAATCCTAGAGAAAATTGTGAAAGTATGAAAAACAAAGTGCACAAAAGGATTGAAGGACAAAGGGATCAATGACTCAAAATAAATCACATAAGTGATTGAGTCTACCAAGAGTGCACACAGAATAGGAGGATAACCTATGACATAGTTCATAAATGAAGTGGAATGTGACAAATTCTCTTGTCTGTGATCATAGAATGACTCAGTGAATGTTTATGCCACAATGTGAGGATGTTCTGAGCAAGCAACAAGTGACCGAGTGAAATATGATGGAGTGTGTGGAAGATTGTGCAGATGAAAATATGTAGGGTTCCTTGAGCCAGTGCAAAAAATGGTGTAGTGGAGTGTGACGAGATGAAGTATGAAGTAGAATGCAACAGAAAAATTCACCAGGGGCACTTAGAATCTCATGGAGTGATTCAGTAAGCACACTGCAGGACAAGTGCAACAGGATGACATCTTGTTACTTGAGTCTTGTTCTCTAGTTCTATCTATGCAGTGGATGCTTTGTAGACTAAAATGAAATTATTGTGTCATTTTTTAGGATATGCTCGTATAATCTGGAGCACATTCATAGGAAGACTTGGTCCATTTGATTTAGTCAAATTTTGTCCACAATATAACATTCATGCATCCACATACTTTATTTAGAAAAAAAATTAACTGACAGGAATTCAATATGGTCAAAGTTTGTCCACAATATAACCGCCATACCTTATTTAGACAAAATCGTAATTGAGAGGATTTTGATGTGGTAAAAAAATTTCCACATTGTAACTGTTATGTGTCCACATACAAGAAGGTGAACTCGAGAAAATTAGTATAACTATGGATTCACTTTGATTGTGGATGTGTGTGTGAAGTGCAGTGAAATATGATACTATAAGAGTTCATAGGAACAAAAATGTAAATTTTTTAGGATGTGTTGAAATATTTAGTGATGTAACAAATTTTTTTGAGTTTAAGGTGGAAGGGTGGTACTAGGGTGAGTCGAAGATCACTAAGGATTGGTGTCCTCATTATCTGCAATAGATGGGTTCTTGTTGAGATGAAAATTTATAACTTGTAAGTTGGTGCTTGCAGAAGAACATAAAGAAGGCGTTCTATGTTTTTTTCCCAAATTGGTTTTCCATGTAAAACTATTTGTGTACTGTGTTCACTATGATGTTTTTTTTCTGTTTGTTTATATCATTAAGCACACAATTCTAAATAACTTAGATGGCTATGTTGATTTATGATTGTATCTGTCATTAAGTGTGAATTTCTATACTGGTTGAAAGGAAATAAAATTATGGAATGTTAATGAAATTATGTTCACCCCCCCCTCTCAGTATTTCTATGGGTATCAACAAACTTCCTCGTAGTCCTAGCTAAATAGCTATGCTATCTTCAGTTAACTAGCTAAACTGGAGTGAAATGAGGATGATATCACTCACACATGGGGAATGTGCTTTACTGGTGATTATCACAATGCAATTTCACTTTCATGGTGATGATCCTGAGGTTATCATGCAAAAATTGGTAATAAATCTGTGGTTGAAATGTAACACTTCACTCTACTAGTTTAACATAAAGGTATCTAAGGATTGACTAAAGGGTAGGTGGCACCATTTTCTAGGGGAGAATATTCTCAATGAGGGAAAAATATCTTAGACTAAGGGATTATACATAATGAATGGTCCCAACAATAGAGGTCATGTTAGGTACCCATGAACAATGAAAATAATGAACACTGAAATAAAGCGAGGAAAGAGGGAAAACCTCATGGGAACCCCCCCGTCAAAATATAGTGTATCAAAATAACAAAAATAAAATTGCTAGGAAATTATGTCCTACACTCCAAGACAATCATGGAAAATATAGAATTTTTTCTCACTGAAATTCTTGGTGAAGATGTCGACAATATGCTCTGTGGAAGGACACTACTGCAAATCAATGACCTTGTCTTGAACCATCTCCATGATAAAATGAATATGGGTCTTGATATATTTTGTTTCCTATCTATATACTAGATATCGACATAATTTGAGTGTGCTCTGGTTGTCACACTAGACCAAAGTCAGATGGTGGACCTAAATGTCGAGCTCAGTGAGTAAGTTCTATATCCATAGGTATTGAATGGTGACATTGGTTTCTCCCTTGTACTCGACCTCTACTAAATATAGAGAAATAACTAACTAATTTTTTCTCGACCAACATATTGGGCCATATCATAAACTCAACAAGAACCCAAAGGTGGAATTGCAATTAGTTCCATCACCAACCTAGTCAGAATCGATGAATCCTATGAGATCTAACTTGGAACCTAATGCATAGTGGATCCCATAACTAATGATTCCATGAATGTATATGAGGATGTGCTTGGAATCCTTCCAGTGCAACTCATGTGGCTCTTGAATGTACTTGGAGACTACCCCTAATTCATACGATATATCTAGTTGGGTGTGGGTGAGATATAGAAGGCTCCCCACAAGCTGTCGATACAAGGGGTTTTCCACCACTGGTATATCTCGACCATCCTCAAGTCTAACCCTAAGAAAAAAGGGTGTAGGTGCATATTATCAGTATGTCATGTGGAATATCTCAATGAGATATTGAGAATAATTAGCTTGAGATAGATTGATACATGAAGCATCCTGGCTAATCTTGAGACTAAGAAAGAAATGGAGTGGACCCATGTACATCATCAAAAACTTGTCATGAATAATTAACTTGAACGCAACAATCATTGAAACCAAGTCATCGATGATCAAAATATCACCCATGTACATGACTAGGATCATAAGTGAGTCAATTGTCCTCAACATCTATAAATTAGGATCAGATTTTCATCTGAAAAAAATCTTGGAGAGCAATTAGGATTGCATCTTTGCGGACCATGCTCTAGGATCTTTCTTGAGGCCATTGAGTAAATTTTTGAGTTGGCACACTAAAGATGAATTATGTATGAATCCATGTGATTTCTTCATATAAATCTCCTCTAAGATATCTTCGTGAATAAAGGAATCCTTCATTTCCATCTGATGTACTTCCCATCCCATGTCTTATCCAATGCAAAGGGCCAACCTGATTACATGTAGTGGACGCATGTACATCATCAAAAACTTGTCATGAATAATTAACTTGAACGCAACAATCGTTGAAACCGAGTCATCGATGATCAAATGATCAACCATGTACATGACTAGGATCATAAGTGATTCAGTTGTCCTCAACATCTATAAATTAGGATCAGATTTTCATCTGAAAAAATTCTTGGAGAGCAATTAGGATTGCATCTTTGCGTACCATGCTCTAGGATCTTTATTGAGGCCATTGAGTAAATTTTTGAGTTGGCACACTAAAGATGAATTATGTATGAATCCATGTGATTTATTCATATAAATCTCCTCTGAGATATCTTCGTGAATAAAGGAATCCTTCACATCCATCTGATGTACTTCCCATCCCATGTCTTATCCAATGCAAAGGGCCAACCTGATAGAATCCAACTTTTCTACTAGAGAAAACGTTTCATCATAGTCGATCATGTGGATCTGTTGTTGGCACAAAATTAGAGACGAAGTTTCTTGGAGGTTACTAAAAAAGGTACCACTATAATCTAGTGGCGTTGGCATATTCAACCATTTACAAGGGAAGGAGGTCTCACCCAAAGTGAAATCGAGACTTATGTAAGATAAAGTGAGTTAACAAGGACACACCATCAAATCTACTGCATTACCTTACAAAAAAATAATTGAATGTGGAGAGATCATATTATCATATTATTAAACCAGTAAATGCATATGATAGTCCATGTTAAGTAGCATAGATATAAACATATAGATTACAGAATGTTTTTAAATATTATTTCAATGATCAATTACACAAAACATAATAGATTGCACAGTAAAGAGATCAAGAATCCATACACATAATAACAAATTTTTGGTGCATGAGTAATCCTCCATATATTATCATATCACAACCCAACATATATAGAGTAATTATCCCTATCATGACTTATACAACATAATCGATAATTATGCACCCGATTTGGACTCTCAGAATTATGTGCAAGCACAGTTCTTTTCCCAAAAATCCATTACAATGCCTTATCGCAATAGATAGTGTTGTATCCTTTTCATCACTTGAATGAGAAAAAGAGGGATACTTGCAAGTCTAATTGGGTTAGATGGATATGATAGAAGTTAGTGCAAGAGTTAGAAACACCAAGAACAAGAAATAAACAAAAAACTAAGCTAACAACAATTAAAGAAACTAAACTAAAGTGCATAAGGGAATTAGAACCAAAATCAACCAAATAATTGACCAATATTCATGCCACCAATGGATAGATTGTATTAGTGGGAAAACACCAAAGAGAAAGGGAGAGTTATGGGTCCCCTCTTCCTCCAAGGGAGGGCTCTTCAACCCCCAATGAGAGAGCTATTCTTACAAATATCAAACTAAAAGGAAATGGTCAAGAAATCCAAAGCTCATTCACTCAAGAGGTGATTGGAATGGCCCACTGAAATGGTGCTTGTATGCTCCAATGAGGAAAGTGGTTCTGTGTAGGAGAATAGAGGCATCATAAAAATACAAATAGATTCTTGAAAATATAGTGTACCCTTGGCCTCTTTTTATAGAAAATATTTGAGGCATTATCCAATAGGTCTTTAGTGTGAACAAGGGGCCCTTTAGGGCACCTTTAGGTCTTTGACCAGCCCCCCACTCGGATTCATCTCAGATTTGGGGGTCAAATATAATTGAGAGATGAACCAGAAGTGGGTGGGAGGCTTACTAGAATCATTAATGTGTCATTTTAAGGTGTGCACATCTTTTTGCGTTCAAATTCGCACATAGGGTGCATGTGCACTTTCCCTGTGGTTTCTACAGGCGCACGTGCACGAGCTTCCTTTATATTTTGAGTGCATGTTGATTTTAAAACCAGTTGTATAGTTTGTGCCCTTTGGAAATGTATTTTTGGGCCATGAATGAAATAATAGGTGTTTGGAGATGATGGATTCCTGTAACCATTTGCGGACGAAATTTCAGTGATAACATATGCCAAAACAATTTCAGTAGATAACATAGGAGAATACGTATAGCCAAAATAAATCAATTGTTTTTCTACTGAGAGTACCATTGTAAAAAAGAGTATTGAGTGGAATTGTAAGAGAGACCCATTGGAGGGAGAGGGGAACCTGTGGGACCCAAACCTTTTGATGGGTGTGGAAAAATAAAACTGTTTGCAAACAAGGCGGGAATGCCCCATGCTCGTGTCATGTAACTCAAAATGTGTAAGATAGTAACTGAAGTTGTATGTTGACATAGATAACTGTAGTGCCCTCAGGGGTGGTTTGGTAATGGCAGAGGAAAATTCATATGGTGAAAAAACTCTGAAAAGAGGCGATGACACCTATAAGAAGTGTCGATAATTCGCAGGCATTGATATCCCAACAAATTTCACAGGTCTTCGACAAATATAAAAAAAAATTGTAATAGTCGCAAAGTAAGACCCACCGTAACATGAGGTAGTGTTGAATTTGATTATTATGAGGTCAACAATAATAGAGAACATTGGTGGTTTTCTTTGTGCCATCTGAGACTCCTCACTGTAAAGGGAATGAAAGTCAAGATACTGTCACCCTCCTGTAAACTGTGTTTATGTCGACAGAAAGGGAGACACAACTCCAAGAAGAAAAGGGCTTCATGAAATCTACTGGATGAGACCAGGAACTGATGAGGTATATGGATGAATTCAAGACATGGTGAGACTCAAGAAGGCACATGGTTGGGGATATATGTGATGTATGAGTGGCAGCAACCGTAAAACTAGATTTAGTGTCAGGGGGACGACTAGACGTGGGTTAAATTCTGCTAGAGGCTTGAAAAAGTGGACAAACTCAGAGATCAGGGTACATGGACTGTGGGATACTTGAGTTTTTTATGGATGATGTAAAAAATAGTAGAAGGTAACGAATGCCACAACCAAGGGTGACGAGTTGTCGTGCCGAAAAAGAAGGGTGCTAAAAGTGATAACAAATGCTATGCAAATGCGGGAAACAAAGGCTTTGTACAATTACCAAATGAAAAAAGAATAATTTGGGATAAGTGTGCAGATACATAAATGAGTTCCCCAGTGCAAGATGGATTGGCCTGTGAGGGTGCAAGTGGCATGGAGAACTGGTGGAGGGTGGGAGGCCCATAGGTGGGTTTTTGTATGAGGTAGATGAATGGAGAGAAATATGCAAGTGGGCAAACTGATTGTGGATGAAATGGAAGGTTAATAATATTGCGAGGGTGCAATGAAAGTGAAACCATGGTGACAGATTCGGGGAGTCCAATGGGAAGGCTAGCATGATGAGGAGAAGAAGTATGTGGCTGATTCTCGAACATGAAGATGACTATTGTGACTCCCCTCCCTATGGGGTGGAAGCAACATGAGTTTCAAAGTGCCAAAGGGGACTATGAATGGGTCAAATCATGTGCGAGAGAATGCTACTGGGTGATAGTACTTGAAATGCAGCGGAGGTGATAGTATTGCAGAGCTGGGTGGGAGGTCCCTATAGGTAAATGTTAGAGGGTGTGACTGGGGGATGCAATTGATATTCAGAGGGAATGATTACATGCCAGTGTCGATCATATACCTAAAGGGTTTGCGTTGATGCATTATGACCAAGTACCTACACACATAAAAACTGAATACCTGACGTGAACAATATCTGAAGATAAACAACATATAACATTTATTCGACAATTTTGAATATGAGAATGCATACCTAGGCGTGATGTGATAAAAATTCTCCCCCGAGGCCAAGGATGGATGGTGACCCGGGGAATGTGATTGTGTAGGTGGCGGGATCCTGATCCCATGGCTAAAGACAGATCGAAAAATGGATGCTCTGAGATCCTATAATTGAGTTCAAAAGTTTGGCAAAAGGGACTATATATAGTTGTGAGGCCCATAATGCAACCTCATTTGTACCTTCTATCATAGTGAGTTTATGATAGGTTTGAGAGGAGATTTATAGATTCTCGGAGATCGAGCCAACCGATCTAGGATTAGCGAGAGCCAGGTTAGTGTTCTCATCCTCCTGCATAGTAGGTAGGATTTAATTTTTGGGTAGGGATGTATGGATGGTTGTACTAGGGGTTTTGTGTGTGGGTGGCCCCCCAGTGCACGGGTGATCGAAAGATTCCCATTATTGGGTGTGAATCTATAATTAATATAGCCACGCATGGGGGCTCCTAGATAAGAAAAGCATGCGTGCATTGGATGCATGCCTTTTCGAGGTATAGTGGCGCACTCGTGCGTGACTGTTTCTCTGACAACTGCACATGTGTGCGCAACTATGTATCAAAAAAACACATATGAATGCATGTCTGTGTGTGTGATAGGGGCACATGAATGCACGCCTTTGTCTTCAATAGTTTTGCATTGATGTGAAACTATGTGAAGAACAGGTGTGCACATGTGTGCTCCTATGGGGGAAACAACCGCACACATGAGGCAAAGCTGAGTGGGTGTAAAAACTTATCTTTTCTGAGATTTGGTGTTTCTTGTGGCTTGTGATGTATGATCAAGTAATTTTTATGTGGATGCAGGAGACCAGCTTAGTATGCTTGTCCACTGGAGGGAGAGGGACTAGGTGCACCTTAGAGAGGTGGCGAGGGATGAGGATCCAGGTGTGCAGGGACCTTTGGTAGCCTGTGGGTTGCTAAAGTTCTTTGACTACTCACTGTTGCAGGCACAAGAGTACCTACTGTAGTTTATGATATCTATGCAAAGCACTAATCTTAGTGCTTCATTGTGCGGGGGGAGCAACTCACATTCTCTGCGACAAAGGATGTGTATTTCTTGACTGGGCTCCCTTTTCGGGGAAGTGAGCTACCTGTTGATCCCCTGTTTTGAGGGGATGGACAGTTGGCTGACTTGGCACATATGTATTGTATCGGGGAGGACTTTATGTCATGCTCGATGGTGTAGATTGGGCCAATGGATGCCTTTGTGCATCGTTTCATTGCAACGATGATTGTGAGGGTCTATGGATCCCTAACTACTCAGCAGATGAGTGGTGGTCAGCTGAGGATCATGCAGAGGGCAGTGGGTGGAGATAATATTTCCTAGGGCTTGATGCTACACACCAAGATGAAGGGGTAGCTCAACAGGTGTCAAGATGTGGACTCAGGGGCTTTTTCCTTTGGGTCGATCTTGATGGCTTGGTTCTTCGAGAGGGTACCTATGTTGCGCCCAAGAGTTTTGTTGGATGCACCTGGTGTGAGGGAGCCACAATTGATGTGGTGGGCATCGATCTCGGTTCGAAATGGGGGTGGGGAAGGTGGACATTACTTTATGGCCGAGATAGCACGTGTGTGGCATCAAATGCCACATATCATCCTGTAATACCTGTATGGCGGGATGGACTATCTTCAAGATCCCAACATGGTCTTACCTCCTGGAGAGCTTTGGGAACACTGACGTATGTTGATGTATTTGATGTTTTGTTTTTGGGATAGTATAGTATATGTTTTTATGTATGGATGGATGTTGATGATATCATTTTTTTTTTGTGTGTGCAGATGTGGGGCCACGTGGATGAGAGGTAGAGTTGGTTAGAGCATTGACTTGTCAGGGTCCTAAGAGACCGTCGCGAGGAGATTTGTGAGTGGGGGAGAGGCGTCGAAGGGACGAGGCTAGTGCAAGGCCAGTTGATGCTGATAGAGCGGGTAGGAGGCATTGATATGATGACACTGGTGTAGGGCCTTCACATGTTCTCCTGATAGAGGATAGAGGAGTGCTAGAGGACTTTCACCATCAATTGGAGGCAGTGCTATAGGGAGTGTTTGAGGGAATGTGGACACAGATCTAGGACAAGGGAGTCTTGGAGTAGTGTGTGGGCCTTCCGGTGGATTTGAGAAACCCTTATCTACAGAGAAGTTGTAGCAGAGGAGACGATGAATGGGCGACTGCCCCCAGGACCTGCAGGACCATCGACTGGTGGGGCACCTCCTTGAAAGAGAGGACCAGGTGGTCGTGCACTAGAGGCACCATGAGTGCTTTTGATGTTTATATATGTTGTATTTATATAGGCCTGTGAGCCCATTTTATATAGGGTGGTGTGACACCTATTTTCTACCTATAGGGATGAGGGGGTTCACTTTCCTATGGGTGATGTACATGTTATACTATTTTTTGTAAACATTGATGGCACATTGATTGATATATATATATATATATATATATATATATATATATATATATATATATATATATATATATAGATGTACATTTTTGGGACCTTTGTGGAGTTCACATGTGATGATGTTTTATGGTGCTTTTTATGATGTCTATTCTATATGTTATGGAAGACTTTGATAATTCATGTATGTGTAATGATGTCTTGATGTGATAAATGCCAATCTAACACTAGGTTAGCCATATTATATGCTATTTGATTGAATTGTCATGGAATATGTGTAAATGTGATTGAATCAAAATGTCGAGATAAAAGTCTAACTTGCAGGTATTTCCGGAAGAAGCAGGGATTAAAAACATGATACAAATTGTTGAGCTGAAGGACGACAAGATGAGAATCTAATAGGATGCTAAGGTGGTGAATATGGCGGTGACTAGCCTCGGTAAGGAGGTCGATGATGGCTATGTATTTTTCTTGGTTGTTGTTTGTTGAGCCCAAGCATATGCTGTTGGAGTGGAGCAGTTCATGTGAGGGGGAATAGAGGGCCCAAGTGGCTGAAGTGAGATTATGTGTCCACCAGCTACCCCATCAGTGTAATCGATGTGGTAGGCTGATGGAGGAGTCATCTGTCAATAACAAAAATGGTAGATCATCCATAAGTCATGGGGGAAAAAACAAGACTAAAAACTCTACAAATGTGTAAAAAAGGAAAAATCCTAGTGTCGAGTGGCTATGCCTAGGTGTAATTGTTTTTTAGGTATAACCTGTTGACAGGTTCTTTAAGAGAATGGCCTTCAAGGGAGGCTAGGATGTAGGTTCCTTTAGTGAGGAAGTGTTGGATGATATAAGGTCCATGCCATAAGGACTCAAATTTTCCGTGCTCGAGGGTATCTTGAGCGATGTTGTAGGCAAGGACGAGGTCTCCTTCATTAAATGAGTGAAGGTTGACATGGCGATCAAAGGTGGTGTTTGACCATTTTTTGGTTGCCTCATTGTTCTGTAATGAAGACCGACGGTCTTCATCTAGTGACTCTAAGTTTAGCAAGCACTACTCCATTGGAGCAGTATCAGGTAAAATCTCAATGGCGGTGCGTAAACTGGGAATTTCACACTCAATGGGGAGAGTGTCTTCGACCCCATGGATGATATGGAATTGTGTAAAACTAGTGGCATTTTTAACTGTCGTGCAATAAGCCCATAGCGCTAAAAATAACATATGGTGCTAGTTGGTCTTATGTTTGTTGACAGTACGTTGCAACATGTTTTTAAGGACCTTGTTGATCGACTCTAATTGTTTGTTGGACTCAGGGTAGTAGGGGGAGGCGAACTCATGAGAGAAGCCTAACTTTGAGGAAATTTTGATGAAGAGATCATTCTCAAAGTGTTTTCCATGATCGGAGACCAGTTGTAATGGTACTTCGAAGAGGGAAATGACATCATTAAATAGAAAAGATGTTGCAGTGTCAGTGGTGTTATTGAAGGTGGGCATGGCTTCAACCCACTTGGTGAGGTAATCGATTGCCACGATAATGTACTTGTGTCCATTACTGGATGGAGGGTTTCAAGTCATGAAGTCAATGCCCCATTCGCAAAAGGGGCCGACAGTGATGACTGGGTGTAGAAGAGAGGGTGGATCTCATGCTTTGTCGACATAAAGCTAGCATTTGTCACACCATTTCATAGCATGGAAACATTCATGAAATAATGTGGGCTAGGAGTAGCCCATGCAAATGATTTCCTGGGTGGTGGGCATCCATGAGAGGTGACCACCGCAAGCATTGTTGTGGCAATCATTCAAAACTCTGTCAGCTTCGTCGAAGGTCAAACATCGACGGAGTATGTTGTCAACCCCTCGTCGATATAATATGCCACTGATAAGGAGATATCGAGGGACCTCATGGAGAATATGTCGATGATCGTACTTGGAGAGGTGGGGTCCAAATTTATGTGTTCAAATTTTGACAAGGAGATCATTGTACCAGGGATCATCCGAAGGGATTTAGAAGAGGTGTTTATCGAGGAATTCCATATTGATGGGTGAAATAGCAGTATCTGAGGTATTTCTTACTCTTGGATGTTGAAAATTTGAGTTCATTCTCCTGAAGGATGACGATCCATCAGGAAAATTTACCATTAATTTGTCGGTGACTGAGCAAGTATTGCATGGGGTTGGAGTCTTCCACGACTTTCGTATTGTGAAGAAAGATATAATGGCGTAGTTTCTAGACTGTAGGGACAACTGCAAGGGTGAGTTTCTCTTCATGATTTTACTTTAGGGGTGGCCCTGAAATATTTTTACTAATATAGTAAATTACATGCTCACGGCCATTATCCCCTAGCTAGACGAGAACGCCTGCTACTGAGATGGTTGAGGCCGATAAGTAGAGGATTTAGTTGTGACCATAGTTGGGTGGAATAATCAAAGGGGCATTGGAGAGAACCTCTTTTAAATCATCAAAAGTGGTTTGATGGTAATCCCTAATGTTGGCTCATTACCCCTTAATTGGGTCATATTATATTAGTAATGTTATTTTATTTATGTCGGCTTTAGGCCATTAGTTGTAATTATACCTCCTAGTCTCCTATA
>JZKD02S0218551.1:187315-205779 GCA_000966675.3 Picea glauca | reverse complement strand
AGGAGACATTTTCATTTTGAATCATCTTGTACTTGAACATTTAAGTGGGGTAAAAGGAGGTTGCCCCCTCGAAGAGGCTTATTATCTGAAATTATCTCTGTTTCAAGGCATTGAGCACTTTTCCTAAGGTTTTTCCATGCTATATTGATGTTTGGTTCTTAACATTTGAGCATGTGCATCCCATCGAAATGGGATATCATGATGCAACAAGCAAAGGAAACCGTGTGTGCGAATGGCGTAATCGGGCACAAAGCGACGTAAAAAGTTAGCTTTGCCTTGTAATCTCTGCAACTAGCGTAAATTCCAAGAGGCGGGAATTTCTATGATGGCTTGGACCTTGAGGGGGTCTACGGTGATGCCACATTGGGAAACTATGAACCCAAGGAGGCTTCTAGCGGTGACGCAAAATACACACTTAAGGGGGTTCAAGTAGATATTGTACTGTCAAAACTATTGGAGGACGACCCGTAAGTCATCTAGATGTTGAGTGTGTTTCTTAGATCAAGTGGTGAGGTCATCTAAGTAGGCGAGGATGATGCGAGTGAGGTCATGAAAAATGTAGGTCATGGCCTATTGAAAAGTCATACCAATTTTCTTGAGGACAAAAGGGATGACATGATATGAAAAAGTACCCAATGGGGTAGTGAATGCGGTTTTATATTGATCGGTTGGGTGAATTTGAATTTTATTGTAGCCAAAGAACCCGTCCATGAAGGAAAAAGCCTCGTTCCCAACATAATCATCGATAATTTGTTCGATGAAAGGCATTGGGAAATTGTCTTTGGGATAGGCGGCGTGATTGAGATCATGAAAGTCAGTACAAATGTGAATAGTGCCCTAGTTTTTGTTGATAGGGACGGGGTTGGAGACCCATGATGTATATTTGATGGGGTATATGAACCCTGCAGTGTGTAATTTGTCAATTTTAGCTTTGATGGCCGCTTGTTGGCCCTTGACCAAGTTTTGGAGAACCTTGGTCATGTTTGACCATTTTTGGGACTTCGACAGGCTGGTCGAAGGCAAACTGCAAGTCGAAGAAGAGATCACAGGATCTTGGCCCCTTTTTAGGGATGTTTTGGGATTAGGGTTTATGTAAAGGGTATGGGATGTCAGCCCATGGGTTTACCCATGTTTAGGCCCCTTTGTAATGTGTAAATAGAAAGCTAGGTGATGCAAGTAAGAGAGACCTAAGTGTGTAATGTGGTTGGTGAGCTAAGTTCGAATAGTTATGGATGCTTAGTGCATATTGTGAATTAATAACTTGTAGAGATAAGTGAAAGTGATTTTAAGAAGGATTTGTTCTTGAATATAGCTTAGGGTGCACGCAAATATCCTAACCTATGCGGAGTGGGTTCCTGTGGCTCTATGTTTGTAGAAGATTGACAGAATATAATAAAGAAGATAAGAGTTGGTGGACATAGCCCCATACTGGGGTGAACCACGTATATCCTATGTTGTGGTTTCTTTGCGCATTATATTTTTTATGTTATTGATGTGATGTATTCTTAATGCAATGATATATGTTAGATGCATATGATATGATAGCTTAGTAATATGAATGAATGCTAGATCTGATCTCTTTCCATGTGTTAAGTGCTTAGATGTGTTATATATGGTTGGATACTACGTTGTTATGTAATTAGGGCTAGAATCTACGATGTGAATAAGGGTTAAATACTTATGAATGCTAACTTATAAGTTCTTAGTTAGAGTTTTGTAATCACAGATATGTGTCCCAGATAGGTTGCAAACATTTGAGTCTTGCAACCACCTCTGCCTCTACCTTGGGTGATACTTCATCTTCTTTGCAGGTGTTTTTGAAAGGGATGGTAGTTAGGGTTTTGTCGGTGCGTTGTTGAAGCATTGAACCCTGGGTCTGCCCCTGTGCCAACAAACGGTTTCGTTGCCGAGACCTGAAACTGTGATTGCTGGGAACTAAAGAAAAATAAAATCTTTGTGCGTAGATCTGCTACTTTAGTGTGCAGTATTCTACTTGACATGTGCAGCTCTGTGCTAAGAACATAAGTCAAATCTGAAGAAAAGAGGTAAGATCTTGAAGCTTTGTGCTCTGAGAAAGCTAAGATAAGTGAAAATTTTTATTTCGAAAGAATGAATGTAGGTATGTTTAATAGATTTGGTCCTAATTTGAAAACTAGGGTACAACTAGAAGAAAGAAGGTTTGATATGAATAGATCTGATAGAAATAATGAAAGATATATTAATCCTATGCATAGAAAGAATTTTTGGACTAAAAAATGGTTGCAGGATCCTAGAAATAATTTTTTTCAGGTTAGTTACTGTGATCCCAGTGAGAAGTACATGAAAGGTTGGGAATCGATTAAAAGAAAGAGAATATTAAATATTTTCTATAGTTGCAGAAGATCGAGGCATCTTGCTAAGGAATTCCCTGGTATAGTTCCTAGTTGTATTTTTTGTAAAGCTTACCATGAAGTTTTGGATTGCCCTATAATGATTTCAAAAGTTGACAAGATGAATATGATACAAGAAAAATATGAGACAAGATAAGAAACTAAGGATATGATAGAACCCCAGAAAGAATCAGAGACTGTATTTCTATAGATGAAAGAAACCCTGAACGTTTAGAGAGATATCAAATTATCGTAGGTCTTAAAAGAGAAAGAGTACATAGAAACAAGAATAGGAGACTTTGACATAGACTGTGTCCTGGATGAGGAAACACGGGTGAATATCATGAAAAAAAGAACTTGGGAAATTTTGGGAAAGACTGCTATGGTTCCTTCATTAGGATTATTTAGAGGAAAGTTGATAACCCTATGTGGAAGACTTACCTAGACATCTATGAGTGCTCATGTCACTTCGACAGAAGAGGAATTTGAGATCATTAAATTTGTTGAGAACAACGCCCCATTTGCTATCTTGCTAGAAAAAACCTGGATTGAGAAATATCAGATATGAAGGAAACAAGAAGAGGAGGATCTAGAACATACAAAGCAAGAACTAAGAGATTTCATGACTAGGAGAATAGCACACTTACTGGAAGAACAAGAGATCCAGTCGAAGCTACTAAGGACCATAGATATATATGTCAAAGTTGAAAGGACATAGGAAGACTAGAGACACCTATCTATAAAAAAGAGTAGAGAACCTACCCCATAAAGAGAATAAGTATTACCCTTAAACCCTATGAAATACCCTACACAGTGCAAAGTTATCATGCCAAGAGGAGATATGAATCAAAATGGGAAGAGGAACCCAATAGCTCAGATTACAGGAAAGAAGGCTAGAAAGTTTAGCAAGAAGAAAGCAAAGTTAGAAAAATTGCAAGAAGTTCCACAGAAGACTTCACAGAAGGAAGGTTTCCAGAACTTGAATTTCGTCGGAATATCAGTACAATGAATATTTGCACTTCGCCATGAAGAAGAAATATGACTTTTGGAGGCATTATGTCTATTAGAACGATGCTCTAGAATGACTAGAAACACAATTATTGCAATAAAGTTCGCCCTTGGACCATTGGGACCGCACCATAATAGATGGAACTGCATTGATTGAGGCATTATTACCTATTGGAAGATTCCGTTAGGATGATGTATATTTATCCCACTAATCATTGGACCAAGAACACTTTTTCCAATTGTGATTATCTGATCCCACAAAGAAGTAGTTGATTTTGCACAGTGATCATTAAGACCTCGTGATCCATTCTATTACATTGAGTATTATTCACTGAGATGAGATATCATATCTCGAGTGTGCATGTCAGACACAATTAGAGCAGCAGAAAAATCCATCGAAGATATTCTAATAGACTCATGGATGAGAAGGTGATGTCCGTAGGCACCCAAGCCTCATCGACGAGAGGAGTGCAAGCCTCCCCAACGACTGCTCATGGATCTGGACCATCACGATATGCGACTGAGAAAAGAACCAAGAATCATGATTAATTGGAGAATGTGAAGCTAATCCCATCCATCCTTCCTGACTACATAGCACCCCTGGATGCTTTGGTGAGTAGTGACAGTGTCTCGAGGGACTTCAACTACATAGTCATCACTACGTACCTTTCGAAGGGATCACAAGCTGTCAGACCACAGTTGGAGAAGATTCCAAACTTGAAGATTAGTGACTATAACCTAGAAGACCACAATATCTATGGCATGCTTGCACCTCACAAATACTTGACCAATACCAAGGGGAAGAAGTCGAAGATCATCCCTCAGCCATGTACTATGGAAATCGCGAGGTCCACTATCTTGAATGTGATGAAGATACCACATTTTGGAAGTCATCAGGAGGTTAACACATGCGTTAAACGCCTGCTATCGTTCCTCCATGGTGGTTATCTATGGATCGAAAGGTGTATCACCATCAATCCGGCATTGATCCATAGGATCATTGAATTATGCATGCAAGGACCAGACCCACAAGACGTTTATCTAGGGAAGGCTGTAGATCACTCTCTGGCGCAAAATATTAAAGACACCTATGGTGATGTTGAGAAGGGGAAGCAACACTACAAGGTATCCTCCATCCAGAATGGCACAGTATGCCTAGCCTACCAGTTGATCTCTAGTAAGCTAGTAAGGAAGAACAAACCCATGCAGGGCACGGGGTTCATTTTTGACCTCACAGGAAAATGCGTGGAAGGATTACATATGAATTGGGTGAGTTACCTTGTCAACCAGATAGAACAGGACTACCGCAAAGCTTGGTATCAGAGCTATGAGTTCAATTTTAGTTGGTTGTTTATCCTCATCATGTTCATTGCTTGGGAGATGTCGTAAGGAGCAACCTTCCTTGACATTGATTCATTCGAGCCACTAGCTGTGAAGCTCACCATGCTATGGTATTCGAGCGATATGGGGAAAAAATGGAAGTTAATGGGGTGTTCCATACCTACTACCTACAGTTAACGAGGGCTATTGAGTCTTTCCCTCATATGACGTCGAACACCTTGGACAGGTTCAAACCAGTTGTGAAATTCCGTGTAGATAGGTATTTTATATATATCACCGCACCCAAAGAATAACATAAAGAAGAGTTTCCATCCTATTATAAGATCACCGAGGAGGAAATGGAGGAAATCACAAAGGAGTGGCCTTAATAATTCCTAGTGCCAGTTAACCACACAGAATTGTCCGACCCCAACCTCATTGGAAGTCCAATGGTTACTCGCGAAGAATATGATGCACCCAACAGTAGCAGGAAGAAAAATAAGGAAGATGTACAGGAAATACACAACACATCATAGGAGACTGCATCAAATTCACCTAATGGAGGAGGAGACAACGAAGTGGAAAAGGAAGATAAAGAAGGAGAAGAAGACAAGCAGAAGCAAGGCGAAGTAACACCTCCTAGGAACCCCCTTGATGAGGCAGATATGTCGAAGAAAAGAAATGTTTCCCCAATGAAACATAAATCGCAAAATAAATCCAAAGCTAGTAAGCCAAAGCTACAGACTGTGCTCATGATTGATGACTTCGAATTCATTATCGTAGCTATATCAAATGCCTCAGAAGATATTTTGCAGAGAAATGAAGTAAAACAAGAAACCATGTATGAAAGAATTGAAGCATAACTGAGAGGGATACAATAATCCCTTCAGTCTAGCGGCACAGTGTCCACTGTTCCCCCGCCATCGGAAGAAAAAGAGTTGGGAGATGAGCATTCCCAACTCCGTAGAATAATTGATGCGACCGAAGCTCACCTTCATTGCATGTAGGAAGAAAAAGAACAAGCCATAGTGGCCCTAAAGAAAGCACAAGAAGAAGCCATAGAACAACGCTGAGTTGCACAACAAGAGAAGGATGACCTCCAAATCAAGTTCGAAGAGGATAAAGCACAAATCCAGAAAGAGAAAGAAAAATTTCTCATGGAGAAGGTTGGATTTAAAGAAGCAATCAATAGAGAACTTCGCTTTGTGACAGGCTTAGAACAGATAGAATAAGACCAAGTGGAGAGTCAAGTAGCGAAGCTTACTGCAGCTATCCAACAAATTCAATAGAGAGTAGAAGAATTGGAGTTACAAGTAGTATCAAGCACTCCATAGAAAGTGCAAGATTAGCGGGAAGAAACCACCTGAAGTGCAGTCCAGAGAATCAAGGCATTAGTCTTGGAATGTAAACAACTTAGCAGTCGAAGTGCATAGAATTATGAGCACCTTACCGAGGACCCTAAACTAAAGACACTAGAGTCACAACTCTAAGAAGAAAAGCATAAAGAAGCAACCGTATATGAATAGTTGAATCCCTTGTCATCGGTTGAGCAAATGAAAAGATCCCAAGAACAACTCATGACTCAGCAACACATCCATGCCATACAGAGAAAATTCATGGAAGTGACTCAGAAGATCCAGCCAGTCCAGGATGCAACTTTCCTACTTTTTGAGCAGATTGAAGGATGCGGAGAAGGACTAGAACAAGCAATAACTACAATCGAACAATGCTTGGAAGGACCTATGACTGAGTCAATTATTCATAATTTTGTCGTGTAGGAGGCCTTGGTGAAGCAGCAGGTTGAAGCAGCTCGAGCAAAGCTCGAGGCATTTGAGGCAGAGTTACCCAAAGAAGAGTGACTTGGGATGACTCATAGATGGGTGTTGGGGGTCTATTGGCCCTTGACCAAGTTTTGGAGAACCTTGATCATGTTTGACCATTTTTGGGACTTCGACAGGCTGGTCAAAGGTTGACCACAAGTCGAAGCGGAGATCGCGAGATCTTGGCCCTTTTTTAGGGCAGTTTTGGGATTAGGATTTATGTAACGGGTATGGGATCTCAGCCCATGGGTTTACCCATGTTTAGGCCCCTTTGTAATGTATAAATAGAAATATAGGCGATGTAAGTAAGATATACCTAAGTGTGTAATGTGGTTGGTGAGCTAAGTGCGAAGAGTTATGTATGCTTCGTGCATACTGTGTGTTAAAGAACTTGCAGAGCTAAGTGAAAGTGATTGTAAGAAGGATTTGTGCTTGAATCTAGCTCAGGGAAGGAGGATCTGGTGAGGTGCATGTAGATATATTTTCCTATGCAGAGTGGGTTCGTGTGGCTCTCTACTTGTAGAATATTGACAGAAGATAATAAAGAAGAGAAGAGTTGGTGGACGTATTCCCACGCTGGGGTGAACCACGTATATCCTGTGTTGTGGTTGCTTTGTGCATTATAGTTGTTATGTTATTGATGTGATGTATGCTTAGTGCAATGATATATGTTATATGCATCTGATATGATATCTTAGTGCTTAGTAATATGAATGAATGCTAGATCTAATCTCTTTCCATATGCTAAGTGCTTAGATGAGTTAGATCTGGTTGGATACTACGTTGTTATGTAATTAGAGCTTAATTCTGCGATGTAAATAAGGGTTAAATATTGATGAATGATAACTGATAAGTTCTTAGTTAGAGTGGTTTAATCATAGATCCATGTCCCACCTAGGTTGTAGACATTTGAGTCGTGCAACCACCCCTACCTCTACCTCATGTGAGACTTCATCTGCTTCGCAGGTGTTGTCGAAAGGGTCGGTAGTTAGGGTTTTCTTGGTGCATTGTTGAAGAATTGAACCCTGGGTCTGCCCCTATGCCAACACCACTACTTTGGATGGGTATAGTGGGCATTTATCTTGTCACATAGGTGTGATATCAGGCCATGTGTCTATATGATGTTCGACAATAGAAGGATCAAGTCCAGGAATCTCGACATATGACCAGGCAAAAATGTCTCGGTATTCCTGGAAGAGAACTTTGTAAGCTATAAGTTATTCAAGAGAGCATGCGATGCCAATGGTGATTTCTTCTATGATTCCAGGTTTGATGGAAATATCGATTTTGACAGTGGGGGAAATGTTGTCCATGTTTCCTTCTTCAAAAGCATCGGGGGCAGGGATAGGGTTGTTGAACCAGTCTATATGTGCTGATGGGATAAATTATTTGGTTTCGATTGCATATATGGAGTCCCTTCTAGGGGGCTCAAAGGATTCTTGCGAGAGAAAGAGTGCTCTATGATGGAGCACATTCCATGGGAAACCGGGGGTAGTTAATTCATCGAGGATGTCTTTGTCGCAGTGGAACTGGTGAGAATATAGGGGATCCAGGGGAGTAACATTGGTAATTGTCACCATGTAGTTGTCTTCTGGTGGTGACGATGTAGAAGGGGTGGCATAAGGAGGTTGCGATGGTTCACTCAACATAAACCATATATCGAGATACCATGGGTTAAAAATTGTAGTCGGGCGTAAGATTTCCATGGGGAAATGGACTAGAGAATTAGGGGGGATTTAGGGGAAAATATTCATATAGGTTATCCATGAACCATGGAGGAGTGGGAATTGCCTCAGGGTCAAGAGAGATAATATGAATGACATCAGGGGATGGAGTAGGGGTAATCACTAGTACTTCTAGCAGTGGGGGAGGTATAGAATTTGGAATAAGGGCCATTTGGCAATGGCTATATTCAATGATCGTAGAACACTTGTATGTGAAATTTTTAAGTGATTTACAGAGAGATAAAGGACATCTCATTTGTTCATTTATTGTGGTCATGACATAATGGATGTCAGTGAGATGAGTGCTTGATGACACAGATGGAGGGGGTGCCTGCTGAAATCTCTGGCTTACTATTGTTAGCGTCTATTGAAACTGATGTAGCGCAGGGAAATGGTGGGTGTAATGGTGGGTGGATGTAGCACATGTGAATTTTGTTCGCAACCCTTTTCTACCTATAGTAGGGGACGTGGTAGTAGTACTAGGTGTGTTGGATGAAGCTACGAGCGGTGTGGTTTCTCAAAAGAGTTGAATTAAATTTCGTAGCTCAAGGAGAGAGGGACATCTATTGGTAGGGTGTCCTTATTTCTCACATAGTGTGCAAGGAGGTTGGACTCGGGGGGGGAGTGGAGTGGTGGGGTCTTTATTCTTCCTTCTTCCCCCATCTGTAGCGGTTGTGATGGCTAGTGGGGGGTGTGTGGGGTCATTGGGGTTAGGATTGGGATCTACATTGGGGTTCCCTTGTTTTGGGGAGGGAAGGATGGTTGAGGGACCATCTCAAGTGGGTGTAGATACCAAACTATAATATAGAGAACCATGTTACGAAGGGTAAGTGATGCGGCTACTTTGAAATCTTGTATGCCCAGTGGGGGGTATAAGAAGGGGATTTGGGTAATGTATTGGGGGAATGTCTGCCAAACCGGGATGTGAACCTGGGGGAGAGTGAAATCGGAAACAAGTGGTGTTGGAGAGTCCTCAAGGGGTTCCTAAGGTAGGATTTCTGTGACTAGTGGGATGTCAGGAAGTGAAGAAGCCTCGGTGGGAGGAATGGTATCTCCAGTGTTAGTTCCATTGGAAGAGATGACGCATACTTCAACTAAGGAGTGTATGAGTGAGGGTGCTCCATGGTATGTCCCTAGTAATGATGGGTCTTTGAAAATTCTAGGGCCCATCTCGATGAGTGGGTAGGCATTGGAATTAGTGTGGACAAAAGGTAGGATGTTATCAATGTTGGAGGAAGGGTTCGACTCATAATGTGAAACTTGATCGATGGTGATGATATTCCTGTTGCGGGGGAACATCATTGTTCGAAACACAGAAGTGGATACTGCCTTCATAGAGTACATGTAGCTATGTCCAAACAAGATATTGTAATCGAGTGGGGCATCAATAACCTTGATGTCAATAAGGATGGTTTTTCCCCCGAGTTCAATGGGGACATTTTGAAAGAGACCTTCAGGAGAGGATGGTCATCCATCATAAGCTCTTAAAGTAATGGTGGATGGTATTAGCTTGGGGGAGCCGAGTTTATGCCATATAGTTTTGGACATGATGCATGTGGATGCACCTTCATCAATGATACATCGATGAACTATGATGTTTCAAATTTTGACTGGTATCTGGAATGCTACCAAAGCGGGGAGATGGGGTTCCCCACAGTCTAGATCAAATGTGATGAGTCTAGTATCAGCCGAGTCAACTACCCTCAGGGAGGAAAGTAGTGGCTTCCATTGACTGGGATAGGTTTGAAGGAATTCCAAGACTGACATGGCGATAGGGGATTGCGCCAAGTCATCGACCAGACTGTATTTGTGTGTTTCCCTAGTCTGAGGGTTGTTGACATTTTGTCATAATGGGATATGAGGAATGCGAAGGGGTGGGTCAATGTTAGGGTGTGGAATCATAAAAGGTGGTCCATTTTTAATTGGAACTTCTTCCGAAGTGGTGGGAGTAGATTCAGGGGGCGCACTGTATTGACGACTACGCGTTTGTAGAAGAATTTCCTCTTCACTAGTGAGAAGGATAGTGTGATCCACAGGAGTGCCAGGGTTTTGATATTGTCCCATCTGTGGTGGGGTAGGGTGCATTACCTGTTAGGTATTCATCACCCCTTGGTGTGGAATAGGGTTTTACAACACATCTGGGGGTGGTTGTTGCACATATTGTTGTGGGGCCTGGTGAGGGGCAGGTGGTGTTGGGGGACGTGATCTGTTCACAGATTCTTTCATCCATTTAAAGTTTCCAATTTGGGGGAAATGGTGAGGATAATGGCCATACTCACCGCAAAGGTCACAAGGGAAGTTGGTCTGAAGGTTGTTGTTATTCTTTCCTTGGTGTTTGTTGTGATTTCCCCCTTGGGGGTTTTGGTTCCCGTGATTCTAGTTGCCCCAAGAAGGATGGTTTTGTTGGGGATTATTTCCCCCTAGTCATGGGTTATTATTGTTTCGGTTTTTTCCTTTCTTTTTGGCATTATTTGACTGATGGGCTGGATTTTCCATATTCAGTTGTTCAAAATTGTGAAATTTATGAATGGGAGAGGGATGAACAAAGTTAACCCGCATGTGTGGCTATCCTTGTGGTGGAGCCATGGGTTGTGTAGGACAAGGAAATGGAAAGTACAAATTATTTTGTGGCAATGATATGCATGGTACATAGGAAGGTGTGGATATTTCACTAGTGATCAGGGTGTAAGCTAAGGTAGAGGGTGTACTAGAACTTGGTTGAACAATTGGGCGCATCATGGGTGTCGATGCGGGTCCACTCATGGGTGAAGGGAGGACAACATGATATTGTTGTTGACAAGGGGGGGGAGGGTAACTAGGGGTTCCCCCATATATTGATGTATATTGGGGTGTATCATACATAGGTTTTGGTTGGATGTATATATTGTGATATGTCATGGTACCAATCAATCCATCCATTGAGTGGGACATCCCAGGTTTGTCCTGGCCGAATGGTATGGGCCTCGAGGCGTCAGGGAGTACCGTATATAAGTATCCTGACTATGCATAGATGAGGTCATACTGTTGAGCCTTTATGATGTCTTCTTATTCATATTGGGGGAAGGTGGAAGCCAGATCTTTGGCAAGGAGGGAGACAAGTGATCTGAGAACCCAATCAAGGCATTTTTACTTAGTGGTTTCTTCTTTGCATAAACTACATCGCCAATGCCATTTGTGAATGTGGTCAATGACATGGGTGGTTTAATATTGTTTAAACTCGGATAGTAGTTCGATACCATTGTCATGGAAGATTGGTAGTTGAAAGAAGGTCAAAAATGCTTTGGCCAATAATTCAATAGTCACATGGGACCCTAAATTTTTTTCGACATACCACTTGGTTGATGGGCCTATCAGTGTGTGCTAAAATAACGTTAACTAGATGGAGTCATCCATGATACTGTTTGAATAGCACCATAGGTGGAAGGTCATGACATGGTTGGTAGGGTCGTCTCCTGCCTTTCCTTCAAATTTTGGGATGTCTGAAGGTAGTTTGGTAGGCATTGCAGGCCATGTGGGGTTGTGCAATATAGGATCATTTGTGAGCTTGCTCATATATGGTATTTTGAGGGAAGCCAAGTATGTCATATGGAATGGTGGTGGAGGGTTAGTTCCAGCCATGGTGTGAGTGGTTTTTGTGCCTGACCTGTGAGGGGGGTGAGGTGGGGTTGTACTTCCCCCTTGGGAAGAGGTTTTCCTACTGCTTCCTTGTAAAGGAGAGCGATTGGATGGCTAGCCTTGGGAAGTGGACCCAATTAAAGTGGAACCAAGAAAAGATGATCCCAAGAAAGTAGCACTCACAAGGGTCTAAGAGGGTTGAGCTGATGAGTTGGAAAGACTAGAAACTCCCCCTAGAATAGGAGGGATATTTAGGAAGCATCTAGAATGATGGGAATTCTGTGGGTCCCCTATGATGTCCAACTAGCAAAGTGGATGTGTGAAAATGGTGATGAGAGAAAAAAAATGAACAAGAGACTTTGTATAACTTGGACCTTCACAATATATCTTACGATCGCATGTAATCACAAGAGCATCATACATAAATCAAAGAAGTATACATGTGGGTAGGTGGATTTTTTCCGCATGGGAGAATAAAGAAAAACAATGCTTGTTTCCTAAAATGTGTAACGTCCTTCCTCTCAAATAGGAATGTACCTTCCAATAACACTCAATAGTGGGGTCTGAAGCCATCGAAAGAGGAACTAGTGAAGGATGAAACAATCAGTTATAATGAGGGGTAGAGGGTGCATACTCCGAAAGAGCTGGTGATATTTCGCAATAGCCACACAAAATACGATCAAGGTGCAATTGCAGCCCACAATTTCTAACTGGGTAGATTTCCTAAAATTTGGTTACTAGGTACCTCGGTCAATGTTCAACATTTAGATTTTCAGCCTAAAAAATGGTTCATGGGCTGGATCTCATGCAAGAGGTGGGTGCCTCAAGGGGGGACACACAGAACAACCGAAAATCGGCCTTCAACCCTTCACAGGTATCTCCCTCCCTTATGGTATTAGGAACACTTGACTTGGAGGATTTTAAAGTTCCTTACTTGACAGCTTCTAATGTTTGAAGATGTGAGAACCAGATAGTGAGGAGTTATTTGGATGCCTATCCCAAAGATCCTACCTAGACTAAAAAATTTATTTTTGCACCTCCCGTGGAGGAAAAATTAGTGAGTTTTTAGAAAAAATTTAGATGTGGTTGTTTGTGAGATTGGGGGTGTGAACCAATCTCATTCAAATTTAATTGGGAGTGGATAGTTCCTTCAAGAAAAGGGTGGGGTGTTTCGAAATCCCTTTGGAGGAAACTTACTTCAACCTTCACAATTTGAGAGGGAACTATGTGAGTGAGTAGTGACTTTGTGTGTGAGCAAGTGATAAAATGTGCCAAATTGTTAATAAGTTAGGTGTCACCTTACCACATGTGGACTTCGTGTGGTCCTTACAAGTCTTGATTACCTATATTAGTAGATGTCATTGGTACAACCTTGCGTAATTTTAAAGTCCCTAAAGAACTATCATATGGACGTGTGGGTCCTTACCAATATTTTAACTCCCTAATGTGATTTAATCTAAGAAAGATTCAAAATACTATCCTAGATTGTGGTCATGTGGGCATGTATGGGCCCATTACAATAATGTTTAAACTCCCCTAGTGATGTAAACTAAGAATGTAGCTTCAAAATTATCCTATCTTTGCAGCATGTGGGCATGTATGGGCCCTTACAATTTTAAGATGTTCGAAAAATAAACTAAGAGGGGCCCTAGGGGGCTTTTGTCCTCTCCTAAATATCTTGTCTTTCAACGAGATGAAATCTTCCCTCAATCATTTTTTTTATTCTCAAGATCACTCTACGATGTGAGAGAAGAGCATACTTGATGATTGACGTTTAATTTCTGGTCCCAATGCAAGTGTTTATATATGTAATATTGGATGATTCCAACTTATCTTTTACAATCAAAGCAAGCCATCCATGTGGAAAAATGAAAGAAAAAAGAGGAAAAATATGGATTTTAACCCCCTACGTGCCTATGTTTTGACTAAACCTTCATTTGGAGAGGGAATCTAAGTGTGGTGCATTATAAATTGCATAGAATCAAGATTTACAAGGGTATGGGCCTTCAAAATATCACAACAAATCCTTACAATGTTGAATTTATGGACAAATGTGTGGGTCGTAGAGTAGACAAAGGAGCATGTGGCGCCAATGCATAGAAAAACAATGGCCTATTAGCGCATGTGCGTAGAATGTGTTGAGAAACATAGTGTTGTTGGTGCACATGTTCGGAAGACGTGCTTGTGGGCTGAAAAACCCATGCACATTATGATACGTGGCTGGGAAGAAACTTTTGAATGTAATTCTCTTGTCTCAGCTCCGAATTTAGATTTTTGCAAGTAGGCTTGGGTCGGTTATGATCCCTGCAATTCAAATAAATAAAAAATAAGTGCTCAAACAACCAAAATGGGGAACAAATTGATACATTTCCCCAGCGGAGTCACCAATCTGTTGTATCCTTTTCTTCACTTGAATGAGCAAAAGAGGGACACTTGCAAGTCCATTTGGGTCAGCTGGACATGATAGACGTTAGTGCAAGAGTTAGAAACACCAAACACAAGAAATAAACAAACAACTAAGATAACAACAATTAAAGAAACTAAACTAAAGTGCATAAGGGAATTAGAGCCAAAATCAACCAAACAATTGACCAATATTCATGCCACTAATGAATAGATTGTATTAGTGGGAAAAAACCAAAGAGAAAGGGAGACTTTTGGGTGCCCTCTTCCTCCAAGGGAGGGCTCTTCAACCCCCAATGAGAGAGCTCTTCTTACAAACAGAAAACTAAAAGGAAATGGTGAAGAAATCCAAAGCTCATTCACTCAACAGATGATGTGAATGGACCAATGAAATGGTGCTTGTATGCTCCAATGAGGAAAGAGGTTCCTTGTAGGAGAATAGAGGCAGGATAACAATACAAATATATTCTTGAAAATATAGTGCAACCATGGCTCTTTTTATAGAAAATCTTTGAGGCATTATCCAACCGGTCTTTAGTGTGAACAAGGGGCCCTTTAGGTCTTTGACCAGCCCCCCACTCGGATTCAGCTCAGATTTGGGGGTCAAATTGACTTGGGAGATGAACCAGAAGTGGGTGGGAGGATGACCATAATCATTAATCCATCGTTCTGAGGTGTGCATGGCTTTTTACATCCACCATCGTGCATCAGGCGCATGTGCTCTTTCCCTACGTTTTTTATTGGCGCACGTCTGCATGCTTCCTTTATATTCTTAGCGCGAGGTGATTTTATAACCAGTTATATAGTTTTTTCCCTTTGGAAATGGATTTTTGGGTCATGAATGAACTAATAGGTGTTTGGAGATGATGGATTCCTGTAACCATTTGTAGACGAAATTTCGGTGATAACAGATAGTAATGGAAAAATCTTAATGAAAGAACAACTGAGAGACTCAACAAAACTCAAGAGTGTCCCAACATCAATATGGAAATAATTTGACAACAATAACCTATTGAGTGATTAAAATTAAAAACAAATTAATAACAACCATTTCCCATTACATGTTCCCATATTTATTCCTTCCCCTTGGGTATTTATTTGGTTTCTTACGTCCGCTAATGTCTCTTCTTGATTTCTCTTCCTTTTCTCATGAACTCGAAGGTTATGTCTCTTTACACTACTCTTATATGTAGCGCATTACTATTTTCCTTGATGGAACAATGAAAGTTAGCTTTCTGCCACTTAGACCTCTCACTGATGTACTAAACTATTTTTCAAAACTTTAATATTTCTGCAAAATTGGGTGGCATTCAAAACAGAGGGCCCAATAGGCCCCAACCACAATATTTTACTCATCCGAAGTCAAATTGTTGGATCATTCCCATTGCCCTCTAGAAATAGAGGGCCCAACTATGGCACAATGGAAAGGGCATGCACACAAAACAGATCGTAGTGTATGACCCGATCCTTTCATTTCCTCACAAACATTTAGGCACCTACAACGAATTCCAGTGTGACATTGACATCATGCACCTTGGGTTTGGTAGCCAGCAAAGTATTCCACTCTGTGTCAGCAATGGAGTCCTACTACTATAGCAGAACATAATCAGCTTGGACGGTAGGCCTGAAATGACAAAGTGTTGTCTTCATTTTCCTGTTAGCATCATTCATGGCATCCAATGTTAGGTAGCTAGAGAGGTAGTGGGGGGGTTGGGCAGAGGACCCATAGTGATAATAGTGGAGTTCATTCAATGTAATATGGACTAGGTCCACTATATTATTAAATAAGGTCCACTATCATAGTTAGATATAATAAATGGTTAATTAGATATAATAAATGTAAGAGGACTTCTTAGAAGGGTCTACTTCTAGAAGATTCCTCTTCTAGAATGTTCTTAGATGATGGTAACACTATATAAAGGGGTTTAGGAAATGTAATGGGATATTAAGAGAGATATTGTATTTGGAGCTTAATATCGTTAGGAGGAAGCCCCCTCAAAGAGGCATGTGAACAGGAGAGGATCCATTGTATGGTGTTTACCTGCCCCAAGGGTTTTGATATAATAAAGTGGTTTTTTTCTATATTGTTCTCTAAATCTTTGTGTATTTTCTATATGCAAGTATTGGGTTCTTAACTAGTGGTATCAGAGAAAATACTTTCATATAGAAACTCCACAAAGATTTAGAGAACAATAGAGAAAACCACCACTTTATTATATCAAAACCCTTGGGTGAGGGAAACACCATAGAATGGATCCTATTATGGAAGGGATCATATCTTGTTCACTTGCCTCTTCAAGGGGGATTCCTCCTAATGATATTCAAATCCAAATACAATACTTCTATTCATATCCCATTACATTGCCTGAACCTCTTTATATAGTGCTACCATCACCTAATAATATTATAGAAGAATAATCTTATAGAGGTAGAACCTTCTAAGAATTCCTCTTACATTTATTATATCTAAATACCATAGTGGGCCTTATTTAATAATATAGTGGACCTAGTCCACCTTACATTGAATGGCCTCCATGATCTAAAAATGAAGAGAATACTTGAAATCTTGAAAATATTTGCAAGTAAAGTTTATGTGTTAAAAGAAAATGGATCAACTTTGAAACACATCATTAATAGGATTTACTCATTTAAGACACAAATAAATAGAAGCATAATCAATGAACATAAGAAAATAACACATCAAGTGATAAAGGAGTTCACCCCTCTCTTGGGCTACATCACCTGGTCCAGCTTTCAATGGATCATTATTATTAATTGATCCAAGTTCTTAAAAACATCCTTTACAATGCTCAAATTGACCAACAGACTGCTCCAATGGCTTCAGAGAATCCAAAAACCCCTAGCTGGGATTTTTTGGCACCTCTTTTGGCCAAAAAACGAAGAAGTTAGGCTTCCTGGAAGTCCCCCATTCAAGCTTGATGTCTCTGCATCTACAAATTGCACCCTTGTTCATGCAACCTAGCACACATGCTATTTAAAGCATAAAAACCCGGCACCGAACGAAACCGTGCCAATGGTGCGAACTGTAGGATAGTTATGGCCACACCATCCCCTAACCGCCAAGCTCTCGGGCACATGGGTCCATGATATGACCTCGCGCATTTTTAAAAAGGGCTCCGTCCCATAGGCAAATAGAACCGTGACATGTGGCGGGCCGTTTCAACCGTTTTAAACCACAATCCAAAATGCGCGCATGCCCATTGTACCAGAGTCATGTGACATGGTCATATGGTATGAATGTTATAAACACGGGCTGGGGCTAAGCCCCAACCCGACCCCCGCGCCAAACAATAAACAATACGAATTTAAATTTATTTAAACCCACTCATATAGCAAGGAAAAAACGGTGGTATATTGGTCAGGAGGACTTTGTTAAGGCTTTACAATGGTGGGGAGGTCTGGGGTTCGACCCCCACGAACCTGATATAATTTTAAATAACAAACCATAGCCAATAACGGGGTGCCACGTGGCAGCCCATGACTGGGCCACATGGCACCACACCATTAACCAAAAATGATGCCACATGTCACATTATAATTCGACCATATTTTCCAATCAAAAAATTCCATGTCATCACATGCCACATCAGGGTATGATCATACGCTCTCTGCCACATCATCGTACGACCCCTGCCATGTCAGCTTGTACGGACTGCACAGTCAACGTCCTTTTTTTCCCCTGTTTGACGATCCAAAAAGATCGTGATATCTCTCTCTCCCAACGTCTGTTTGAGACAAAATGAGTTGCGTTGGGTTCGCAACAATGGGGCCTACGCTCTTGTTCGATTTGAAGCGATTCCGAGTAGTTTGAATTTTTGAGTAAAATTTGATCCCCTGATCACACCTCCCCATTGGGAAGCTTTTGGACCTCCAAAATACTATTTTCAGTCTATGTGAAGATGAGGGTATAGTTCCCTCACCCTTCCAACCTCAATCCACTTGGCTTTGCTTGGATTGGTACCTTTAAGACGAACTCGATCAGAAATAATGGATTTAGGCAATCCAAAATTCACCCAAACATTTTGAAAGAACATTTGTGTCGTTTGTTCAGCTGTAACCTGCTTAGTAAAAGGCATCAAAATACACATTTTTCTAAATTGATCAACCACAACATAAAGATAATCATGATTTTGTCTCGACATAGGTAAACCACCTACAAAATCCATGGAAATACTTTCCCAAGG